>JAWPHD010025252.1:0-16865 GCA_037043455.1 Cyrtodaria siliqua | reverse complement strand
ATATATATTCAGTTCTTACACATATATATTCAGTTCTTATGCATATATATTCAGTTCAGACGCATATATATTCAGTTCTTATGCATAAATATTCAGTTCTTACACATATATATTCAGTTCGTACACATATATATTCAGTTCTTACACATACATATTACATTCTTACACATATTTATTTCGTTCTTACACATATATATTCCGTTCTTACACATATATATTCCGTTCTTACACATATATTCCGTTCTTACGCATATATATTCCGTTCTTTCGCATATATATTCAGTTTTACGCATATATATTCCGTTCTTACACATATATATTCCATTCTTACACATATATATTCCGTTCTTACACATATATTCCGTTCTTACGGATATATATTCCGTTCTTTCGCATATATATTCAGTTTTACGCATATATATTCAGTTCTTACGCATATATTTTCAGTTCTTACACATATATATTTAGTTCTTACACATATATATTCCGTTCTTACATATATATATTCTTACACATATATTCCGTTCTTACACATATATTATTCAGTTCTTACACATATATCTTCCGTTCTGACGCATATATATTCCGTTCTTACACATATATATTCAGTTCTTACGCATATATATTCCGTTCTTACGCATATATATTCAGTTCTTACGCATATATATTCAGTTCTTACGCATATACATTCAGTTCTTACGCATCTATATTCAGTTCTTAGGCATATATATTCCGTTCTTACACGTATATATTATGTTCTAACACGTATATATTCCGTTCTTACACATATATATTCAGTTCTTACCAATATATATTCACTTCTTACACATATATATTCCGTTCTTACACATATATATTCAGTTCTTACAAATATATATTCAGTTCTTACGCATATATATTAAGTTCTTACGCATATATATTCAGTTCTTACGCATATATATTCATTTCTTTCACATATATGTTCAGTTCTTACACATATATATTCCGTTCTTACACGTACATATTTCGTTCTTACACATATATATTCCGTTCTTACACATATATATTCCGTTCTTACACATATATATTCAGTTCTTACACATATATATTCAGTTCTAACTCATATATATTCACTTCTTACACATATATATTCAGCTCTTACACCAATATATTCCTTTCTAACAAGTACATATTCCGTTCTTACACATATATATTCCGTTCTTACACATATATATTCCGTTCTTACGCATATATATTCAGTTCTTACAAATATATATTCAGTTCTTACACATATATATTCAGTTCTTATGCATATATATTCAGTTCTTACACATATATAATCAGTTCTTATGCATAAATATTCAGTTCTTACACATATATATTCAGTCCTTACACATATATATTCCATTCTTACACATATTTATTCCGTTCTTACACATATATATTCCGTTCTTACACATATATATTCCGTTCTTACACATATATTCCGTTTTTACGCATATATATTGCGTCCTTTCGCATATATATTCAGTTTTACGCATATATATTCCGTTCTTACACATATATATTCCGTTCTTACACATATATATTACGTTCTTACACATATATTCCGATCTTACGCATATATATTCCGTTCTTACACATATATTCCGTTCTTACGGATATATATTCCGTTCTTCTTTCGCATTAAGATTCAGTTTTACGCATATATATTCCGTTCTTACACATATTTATTCCGTTCTTACACATATATATTCCGTTCTTACACATATATATTCAGTTCTTACACATATATACACTTCTTACACATATATATTCCGTTCTTACAAATATATATTCCGTTCTTACACGTACATATTCCGTTCTTATACATATATATTCCGTTCTTACACATATATATTCCGTTCTTACGAATATATATTCAGTTCTTACGCATATATATTCAGTTCTTACACATATATATTCAGTTCTTACACATATATATTCCGTTCTTACACATATATATTCAGTTCTTACGCATATATATTTAGTTCTTACGCATATATATTCATTTCTTATAGATATATGTTCAGTTCTAACGCATATATATTCAGTTTTACGCATATATATTCAGTTCTTACGCATATATATTCAGTTCTTATACATATATTCAGTTCTTACACATATATATTCCGTTCTTACACATATTTATTCCGTTCTTACACATATATATGCCGTTCTTACACATACATATTCAGTTCTTACACATATATATTGACTTCTTACATATATATATTCCATTCTTACACATATATATTCAGTTTTTACAGATATATATTCAGTTCGTACGCATATATATTCACTTCTTACGCATATATATTCAGTTCTTACGCATATATATTCATTCCTTACACATATATGTTCAGTTCTTACACATATATATTCCGTTCTTACACATATATATTCCGTTCTAACGCATATATATTCTGTTCTTACACATATATATTCCGTTCTTACAAATATATATTCCGTTCTTACACATATATTCCGTTCTTACGCCTATATTTTCAGTTCTTTCGCATATATATTCAGTTTTAAGCATATATATTCAGTTCTTACTCATATAAATTCAGTTTTTACACATATATATTCCGTTTTACACATATATATTCCGTTCTTACACATATATATTCAGTTCTTACGCATATATATTCCGTTTATACACATATATATTCCGTTCTTACGCATATATATTCATTTCTTACACATATATGTTCAACTCTTTCGCATATATATTCAGTTTTACGCATATATATTCAGTTATTACACATATATATTCCGTTATTACGCATATATATTCAGTTCTTACGCATTTATATTCATTTCTTACACATATATGTTCAGTTCTTACACATATATATTCCGTTCTTTCACTTACATATTCCGTTCTTACAAATATATATTCCGTTCTTACACATATTTATTCCGTTCTTACACATATATATTCCGTTTTTACACATAAATATTCCGTTCTTACACATATATATTCAGTTCATACACATATACATTCCGTTCTTACACATATATATTCCGTTCTTGAGCATATATATTCCCTTCTTACGCATATATATTCAGTTCTTACTCATATATATTCAGTTCTTACGCATATATATTCAGTTCTTACGCATCTATATTAAGTTCTTACGCATGAATATTCAGTTCTTACACATATATATTCAGTTCTTACACATATACATTCCGTTCTTACACATATATATTCCGTTCTTACGCATATATATTCCCTTCTTACGCATATATATTCAGTTCTTACTTATATATATTCAGTTCTTACGCATATATATTCAGTTCTTACGCATATATATTCAGTTCTTACGCATGAATATTCAGTTCTTACACATATATATTCAGTTCTTACACATATATATTCAGTTCTTACACATGTATATTCAGTTATTACACATATATATTCCGTTCTTACACATATATATTCCGTTATTACACGTATATATTCCGTTCTTACACATATATATTCCGTTCTTACACATATATATTCAGTTCTTACGCATATATATTCCGTTCTTACACATATATATTCAGTTCTTACGCATATATATTCAGTTCTTACGCATATATATTCATTTCTTATACATATATGTTCAGTTCTAACGCATATATATTCAGTTTTACGCATATATATTCAGTTATTACGCATATATATTCAGTTCTTACACATATATATTCAGTTCTTACACATATATATTCCGTTCTTACACATATTTATTCCGTTCTTACACATATATATTCCGTTCTTACACATACATATTCAATTCTTACACATATATATTCACTTCTTATACATATATATTCCATTCTTACACATATATATTCAGTTCTTACAGATATATATTCAGTTCTTACGCATATATATTCTGTTCTTACGCATATATATTCAGTTCTTACGCATATATATTCATTCCTTACACATATATGTTCAGTTCTTACAGATATATATTCCGTTCTTACACATATATATTCCGTTCTGACGCATATATATTCTGTTCTTACACATATATATTCCGTTCTTACACGTATATATTCCGTTCTTACACATATATATTCCGTTCTTACAAATATATATTCCGTTCTTACACATATATTCCGTTCTTACGCCTATATATTCAGTTCTTTCGCATATATATTCAGTTTTAAGCATATATATTCAGTTCTTACGCATATATATTCAGTTCTTACGCATATATATTCAGTTTTTACACATATATATTCCGTTATTACACATATATATTCCGTTCTTACACATATATATTCAATTATTACACATATATATTCCGTTATTACGCATATATATTCAGTTCTTACGCATATATATTCATTTTTTACACATATATGTTCAGTTCTTACACATATATATTCCGTTCTTACACGTACATATTCCGTTCTTACACATATATATTCCGTTCTTACACATATTTATTCAGTTCTTACACATATATCGTCACTTCTTACACATATATATTCAGTTCTTACACATATATATTCCATTCTTACACATATTTACACATATATATTCCGTTTTTACACATATATATTCCGTTCTTACACATATATATTCCGTTTTTACACATATATATTCCGTTCTTACACGTACATATTCCATTCTTACACATATATATTCAGTTCTTACACATATATATACCGTTCTTACACATAGATATTCAGTTCTTACGCATATATATTCCGTTATTAGGCATATATATTCAGTTCTTACTCATATATATTCAGTTCTTACGCATATATATTCAGTTCTTACGCATATATATTCAGTTCTTACGCATAAATATTCAGTTCTTACACATATATATTCAGTTCTTACACATATATATTCATTTTTACACATATATATTCCATTTTACACATTGTTATTCCGTTCTTACACATATATATTCCATTCTTTCGCATATACATTCAGTTTTACGCATATATATTCAGTTCTTACGCATATATATTCAGTTCTTACACATACATATTCAGTTCTTACACATATATATTCAGTTCTTACGCATATATTTTTCCGTTCTTACACATATATATTCTTACACATATATTCCGTTCTTACACATATATATTCAGTACTTACACAAATATCTTCCATTCTGACACATATATATTCCGTTCTTACGCATATATATTCAGTTCTTACGCATATATATTCAGTTCTTACGCATATTTATTCAGTTCTTACGCATATATATTCAGTTGTTACACATATATATTAAGTTCTTACACATATATATTCAGTTCTTACACTTATCTATTCAGTGCTTACACATATATATTCCGTTCTTACACATATTTATTTCGTTCTTACACATATATATTCCGTTCTTACACATATATATTCAGTTCTTACACATATATATTCACTTCTTACACATATATATTCCGTTCTTACAAATATATATTACGTTCTTACACGTACATATTCCGTTCTTACACATATATATTCAGTTCTTACGCATATATATTCATTTTTTACACATATATGTTCAGTTCTTACACATATATATTCCGTTCTTACACGTACATATTCCGTTCTTACACATATATATTCTAATCTTACACATATATATTCCGTTCTTACACATATATATTCCGTTCTTACACATATATATTCCGTTATTACACGTATATATTCCGTTCTTACACATATATATTCCGTTCTTACACATATATATTCAGTTCTTACGCATATATATTCCGTTCTTACACATATATATTCAGTTCTTGCGCATATATATTCAGTTCTTACGCATATATATTCATTTCTTATACATATATGTTCAGTTCTAACGCATATATATTCAGTTTTACGCATATATATTCAGTTATTACGCATATATATTCAGTTCTTACACATATATATTCAGTTCTTACACATATATATTCCGTTCTTACACATATTCATTCCGTTCTTACACATATATATTCCTTTCTTACACATACATATTCAGTTCTTACACATATATATTCACTTCTTATACATATATATTCCATTCTTACACATATACATTCCGTTCTTACACGTATATATTCCGTTCTTACACGTATATATTCCGTTATTACACATATATATTCCGTTTTTACACATATATATTCCGTTCTTAGACATATATATTCTATTCTTACACATATATAATCCGTTCTTACACGTATGTATTCCGTTCTTACACACATGTATTCCATTCTTACAAATATATATTCCATTCTTACACATATATATTCAGTTCTTACACATATATATTCAGTTCTTACGCATATATATTCAGTTCTAACGCATATATATTCAGTTCTTTCACATATATATTCAGTTCTTACACATATATATTCAGTTTTTACACATATATATTCCGTTCTTACACATATATATTCAGTTCTTACACATATATATTCCGTTCTTACACATATATATTCCGTTCTTACGCATATATATTCATTTCTTACACATATATGTTCAGTTCTTATACATATATTCCGTTCTTACACATATTTTTTCCGTTCTTACACATATATATTCCGTTCTTACACATATATATTCAGTTCTTACACATATATATTCTCTTCTTACACATATATATTCCGTTCTTACACATATATATTCAGTTCTTACACATATATATTCCGTTCTTACACATATATATTCCGTTCTTACGCATATGTATTCATTTCTTACACATATTGTTCAGTTGTTACACATATATTCCGTTCTTATACATATATATTCCGTTCTTACGCATATATATTCATTTCTTACACATATATGTTCAGTTCTTACACATATATTCCGTTCTTACACGTACATATTCCGTTCTTACACATATATATTCCGTTCCTACACATATATATTCCGTTCTTACACATATATATTCAGTTCTTACACATATATATTCACTTCTTACACATATATATTCCGTTCTTACACATATATATTCCGTTCTTACACATATATACACATATATATTCCGTTCTTACACATATATATTCCGTTCTTACACGTACATATTCCGTTCTTACACATATATATTCAGTTCTTACACATATATATTCAGTTTCTTACAAATATATATTCAGTTCTTACATGTATATATTCAGTTCTTACACATATATATTCAGTTCTTACACATACATATTCCGTTCTTACACATATATATTCCGTTCTTACACGTATATATTCCATTCTTACAGATATATATTCCGTTCTTACACTTATATATTCCGTTCTTACACATATATATTCAGTTCTTACGCATATATATTCCGTTCTTACACATATATATTCCGTTCTTACGCATATATATTCAGTTCTTACACATATATATTCATTTCTTACACATATATGTTCAGTTCTTAAGCATATATATTCAGTTCTTACGCATATATATTCAGTTCTTACGCATATATATTCAGTTCTTACACATATATATTCCGTTCTTACACATATATTCCGTTCTTACACATATTTATTCCGTTTTTACACATACATATTCCGTTCCTACACATATGTATTCTGTTCTTACACATATATATTCCGTTCTTAAACTTACATATTCCGTTCCTATACATTTATATTCCGTTCTTACACATATATATTCCGTTCTTACACATATATATTCCGTTCTTACACCTATATATTCCGTTCTTACACATATATATTCCGTTCTTACGCATATATATTCCGTTCTAACGCATATATATTCCGTTCTTACGCATATATATTCCGTTCTTACGCATATATATTCAGTTCTTACGCATATATATTCAGTTCTTACGCATATATATTTAGTTCTTACACATATATATTCAGTTCTTACACATATATCTTCAGTTCTTACACATATATATTCAGTTCTTACACATATATATTCCGTTCTTACACATATGTATTCCGTTCTTACACATATATTCCGTTCTTACGCATATATATTCCGTTCTTTCGCATTTATATTCAGTTTTACGCATATATATTCAGTTCTTACGCATATATATTCAGTTCTTACGCATATGTATTGAATTTTACGCATATATATTCAGTTCTTACACATATATATTCCGTTCTGACACATATATATTCCGTTCTTACACGTATATATTCCGTTCTTACACGTATATATTCCATTCTTACACATATATATTCCGTTCTTACACATATATATTCAGTTCTTACACATATATATTCAGTTCTTACACATATATATTCACTTCTTACACATATATATATTCCGTTCTTACACATATATTCCGTTCTTACGCATAGATATTCCGTTCTTTCGCATATATATTCAGTTTTACGCATATATATTCAGTTCTTACGCATATGTATCCAGTTTTACGCATATATATTCAGTTCTTACACATATAGATTCAGTTCTTACACATATATATTCAGTTCTTACGCATATATGTTCAGTTCTTACGCATATATATTCAGTTTAACTCATATATATTCAGTTCTTACACATATATTCAGCTCTTACACATATATATTCAGTTCTTACTCATATATATTCAGTTCTTATGCATATATATTCCGTTCTTACACATATATATTCCGTACTTACGCATATTTATTCTTACACATATATTCCGTTTCTACACATATATTTTCAGCTCTTACACATATATATTCACTTCTTACACATATATATTCCGTTCTTACACATATATATTCCGTTCTTACACATATATTCCGTTTTACCATATATATTCGTCCTTTCCATATATATTCAGTTTTACGCATATATATTCCGTTCTTACACATATATATTCCGTTCTAACACATATATATTACGTTCTTACACATATATTCCGATCTTACGCATATATATTCCGTTCTTACACATATATTCCGTTCTTACGGATATATATTCCGTTCTTTCGCATTAAGATTCAGTTTTACGCATATATATTCCGTTCTTACACATATTTATTCCGTTCTTACACATATATATTCCGTTCTTATTCAGTTCTTACACATATATATTCAGTTCTAACACATATATATTCGGCTCTTACACATATCTATTCACTTCTTACACATATATATTCCGTTCTTACACATATATATTCAGTTCTTACGCATATATATTCCGTTCTTACACATATATATTCGTTCTAACACATATATATTCAGTTCTTACACATATATATTCACTTCTTACACATATATATTCAGTTCTAACACATATATATTCAGTTCTCAAAGATATATATTCAGTTCTTACACATATATATTCCGTTCTTACACATATATATTCCGTTCTTACACATATATATTCCGTTCTTAGACATATATATTCAGTTCTTACGCATATATATTCCGTTCTTACGCATATATATTCAGTTCTTACGCATATATATTCAGTTCTTACACATATATATTCAGTTCTTACAAATATATATTCAGTTCTTACACATATATATTCAGTTCTTACACATATATATTTAGTTCTTACACATATATATTCCGTTCTTACACATAAATATTCCGTTCTTACACATATATATTCCGTTCTTACACGTATATATTCCGTTTTTACACATATATATTCCGTTCTTACACATATCTATTCCGTTCTTACACATATATATTCAGTTCTTACACATATATTCAGTTCTTACACATATATATTCAGTTCTTACGCATATATATTCAGTTCTTACACATATATATTCCGTTCTAACGCCTATATATTCAGTTCTTACGCATATATATTCATTTCTTACACATATATGTTCAGTCTTACGCATATATATTCAGTTTTACGCATATATAATACGTTCTTACACATATGAATTCAGTTCTTACACATATATATTCACTTCTTACACATATATATTCCGTTCTCACACATATATATTCAGTTCTTACAGATATATATTCAGTTCTTACACATATATATTCCGTTCTTACACGTATATATTCCGTTCCTACACATATATATTCCGTTCTTACGCATATATATTCAGTTCTTACGCATATATATTCAGTTCTTACACATATATATTCAGTTCTTACACATATATATTCCGTTATTACACATATATATTCCGTTCTTACACATATATATTCAGTTCTTACGCATATATATACCGTTCTTACACATATATATTCCGTTCTTAAGCATAAATGGAACTGAATATATATGCGTAAGAACTGAATATATATGCGTAAAACTGAATATATATGCGTAAGATCTGAACATATATGTGTAAGAAATGAATATGTATGCGTAAGAACTTAATGTATATGCGTAAGAACGGAATATATATGTGTAAGAACGGAATATATATGCGTAAGAACTGAATATATATGTGTAAGAACGGAATATATATGTGTAAGAACGGAATATATATGTCTAAGAACGTAATATATATGTGTAAGAACGGAATATATATGTGCAAGAACGGAATATATATATGTAAGTACTGAATATATATGTGTAAGAACTGAATATATATGTGTAAGAAATGAATATATATTTGTAAGAACTGAATATATATGTGTAAGAACTGAATATATATGTGTAAGAACTGAATATATATGCGTAAGAACGGAATATATATGTGTAAGAACGGAATATATATGTGTAAGAACGGAATATATATGTGTAAGAACGGCATATATATGTGTATATATGTGTAAGAACGGAATGTATATGTGTAAGAACGGAGTATATATGTGTAAAAACGGAATATGTACGTGTAAGAACGGAATATATATGTGTAAGAATTGAACATATATGTGTAAGAAATGAACATATATGCGTAAGAACTGAATATATATGCGTAAGAACTGAATATATATATGTAAGAACTGAATAGATATGCGTAAGAACTGAATATATATGAGTAAGAACGGAATATATATGTGTAATAACGGAATATATATGTGTAAGAACGGAATATGTACGTGTAAGAACGGATATATGTAAGAACGGATATATATTTGTAAGAACGGAATATATATGTGTAAGAACGGAATATATATGTGTAAGAACGGAATAAATAGTGTAAGAACGAATATATATGTGTTAGAACTGAATATATATGTGTAAGAACTGAATATATGTGTAAGAACTGAATATATATATGTAATAACTGAATATATTTGCGTAAGAACTGAATATATATGCGTAAGAACTGAATATATATGCGTCAGAACTGAATATATATGGGTAAGAACTGAAGATATTTGTAAGAACGGAATATATATGTGTAAGAACGGAATAAATATGTGTAAGAACGGAATATATATGTGTAAGAACAGAATACATATGTGGAAGAACGAAATATATATGTGTAAGAACGATATATATGTGTAAGAACTGAATATATATGTGTAAGAACGGAATATATGTGTAAGAATAAATTTGCGTAAGAACGGAATATATATGTGTAAGAACGGAATATATATGCGTAAGAACTGAATATATATGTGTAAGAACTAAATATATATGTGTAAGAACGGAATATATATGTGTAAGAACGGAATATATATTTTGAAGAACTGAATATATTTGTTTAAGAACGGAATATATATGTGTAAGAACGGAATATATATGTGTAAGAACGGAATATATACGTGTTAAAACGGAATATATATGTGTAAGAACGGCATATATATGTGTAAGAACGGGATATATATGTGTAAGAACGGAATATATACGTGTAAGAACTGAATATATATGTGTAAGAACGGAATATATATGTGTAAGAACTGAATATATATGCGTAAGAACTGAATATATATGTGTAAGAACGGAATATATGTGTAAGAACGGAATATATATGTCTAAGAACGTAATATATATGTGTAAGAACGGAATATATATGTGCAAGAACGGAATATATATGTGTAAGAACAGAATATATATATGGAAGAATGAAATATATATGTGTAAGAATGGAATATATATGTGTAAGAACTGAATATATATGTGTAAGAACGGAATATATGTGTAAGAATAAATATGCGTAAGAACGGAATATATATGTGTAAGAACGGAATATATATGCGTAAGAACTGAATATATATGTGTAAGAACTAAATATATATGTGTAAGAACGGAATATATATGTGTAAGAACGGAATATATATTTTGAAGAACTGAATATATTTGTGTAAGAACGGAATATATATGTGTAAGAACGGAATATATATGTGTAAGAACGGAATATATACGTGTAAAAACGGAATATATATGTGTAAGAACGGCATATATATGTGTAAGAACGGCATATATATGTGTAAGAACGGAATATATACGTGTAAGAACTGAATATATATGTGTAAGAACGGAATATATATGTGTAAGAACGGAATATATATGCGTAAGAACTGAATATATATGTGTAAGAACGGAATATATATGTGTAAGAACGGAATATATATGTCTAAGAACGTAATATATATGCGTAAGTACTGAACATATATGTGTAAGAAATTAATATGTATGCGTAAGAACTTAATATATATGCGTAAGAACGGAATATATATGTGTAAGAACGGAATATATATGCGTAAGAACTGAATATATATGTGTAAGAACGGAATATATATGTGTAAGAACGGAATATATATGTCTAAGAACGTAATATATATGTGTAAGAACGGAATATATATGTGCAAGAACGGAATATATATGTGTAAGTACTGAATATATATGTGTAAGAACTGAATATATATGTGTAAGAAATGAATATATATTTGTAAGAACTGAATATATATGTGTAAGAACTGAGTATATATGCGTAAGAACTGAATATATAAGCGTAAGAACGGAATATATATGTGTAAGAACGGAATATATATGTGTAAGAACGGAATATATTTGTGTAAGAACGGAATATATATGTGTATATATGTGTAAGAACGGAATGTATATGTGTAAGAACGGAGTATATATGTGTAAAAACCTAATATGTACGTGTAAGAACGGAATATATATGTGTAAGAATTGAACATATATGTGTAAGAAATGAATATATATGCGTAAGAACTGAATATATATGCGTAAGAACTGAATATATATATGTAAGAACTGAATAGATATGTGTAAGAACTGAATATATATGCGTAAGAACTGAATATATATGAGTAAGAACGGAATATATATTTGTAATAACGGAATATATATGTGTAAGAACGGAATATGTACGTGTAAGAACGGATTATATATTTGTAAGAACGGAATATATATGTGTAAGAACGGAATATCTATGTGTAAGAACGGAATAAATATGTGTAAGAACGGAATATATATGTGTTAGAACTGAATATATATGTGTAAGAACTGAATATATGTGTAAGAACTGAATATATATATGTAAGAACTGAATATATATGCGTAAGAACTGAATATATATGCGTAAGAACTGAATATATATGCGTCAGAACTGAATATATATGGGTAAGAACTGAAGATACTTGTAAGAACTGAATATATATGCGTAAGAACTGAATATATATGCGTAAAAACTGAATATATATGCGTAAGAACTGAATATATATGCGTAAGAACTGAATATATAGGTGTAAGAACGGAATATATATGTGTAAGCCGGAATAAATATGTGTAAGAACGGAATATATATGTGTAAGAACAGAATATATATGTGGAAGAACGAAATATATATGTGTAAGAACGGAATATATATGTGTAAGAACTGAATATATATGTATAAGAACGGAATATATGTGTAAGAATAAATATGCGTAAGAACGGAATATATATGTGTAAGAACGGAATATATATGCGTAAGAACTGAATATATATGTGTAAGAACTAAATATATATGTGTAAGAACGGAATATATATGTGTAAGAACGGAATATATATTTTGAAGAACTGAATATATTTGTGTAAGAACGGAATATATATGTGTAAGAACGGAATATATATGTGTAAGAACGGAATATATACGTGTAAAAATGGAATATATATGTGTAATAACGGCATATATATGTGTAAGAACGGGATATATATGTGTAAGAACGGAATATATACGTGTAAGAACTGAATATATATGTGTAAGAACGGAATATATATGTGTAAGAACGAAATATATATGTGTAAGAACTAAATATATATGTGTAAGAACTGAATATATATTTGTAAGAACTTAATATATATGTGTAAGAACTGAATATATATGCGTAAGAACTGAATATATATGCGTAAGAACGGAATATATATGCATAAGAACGGAATATATATGTGTAAGAGCGGAGAATACGTATGTGTAAGAACGGAATATATATGTGTAAGAACGGAATATATATGTGTATATATGTGTGAGAACGGAATATATATGTGTAAGAACTGAATATATATGTGTAAGAAGTGAATATATATGTGTAAGAAGTGAATATATATGTGTAAGAACTGAATATATATGTGTAAGAACTGAATATAGATGCGTAAGAACGGAATATATATGCGTAAGAACTGAATATATATGCGTAAAACTGAATATATATGCGAAAGAACGGAATATATATGCGTAAGAACGGAATATATGTGTAAGAATGGAATATATACGTGTAAGAACGGAATATATATGTGTAAGAACGGAATATATACGTGTAAGAATGGAATATATATGTGTTAGAATGGAATATATATGTGTAAGAACGGAATATATATGTGTAAAAACGGAATATATATGTGTAAGAACTGAATATATATGCGTAAGAACTGAATATATATGCGTAAGAACGGAATATATATGCGTAAGAACGGAATATATATGTGTAAGAACGGAGAATAAGTACGTGTAAGAACGGAATATATATGTGTAAGAACGGAATATATATGTGTATATATGTGTGAGAACGGATTATATATGTGTAAGAAGTGAATATATATGTGTAAGAAGTGAATATATATGTGTAAGAAGTGAATATATATGTGTAAGAACTGAATATATATGTGTAAGAACTGAATATATATGCGTAAGAACGGAATATATATGCGTAAGAACTGAATATATATGCGTAAAACTGAATATATATGCGAAAGAACGGAATATATATGCGTAATAACGGAATATATGTGTAAGAATGGATATATACGTGTAATAACGGAATATATATGTGTAAGAACGGAATATATACGTGTAAGAACGGAATATATATGTGTAAGAACGGAATATATATGTGTAAGAACGGAATATATATGTGTAAAAACGGAATATATATGTGTAAGAACTGAATATATATGTGTAAGAACTAAATATATATGTGTAAGAAATGAATATATATTTGTAAGAACTGAATATATATGTAAGAACTGAATATATATGTGTAAGAACTGAATATATATGTGTAATAACGGAATATATATATGTGTAAGAACGGAATATGTACGTGTAAGAACGGATTTTATATTTGTAAGAACGGAATATATATGTGTAAGAACGGAATATATATGTGTAAGAACGGAATAAATATGTGTAAGAACGGAATATATATGTGTAAGAACTGAATATATATGTGTAAGAACTGAATATATGTGTAAGAACTGAATATATATATGTAAGAACTGAATATATATGCGTAAGAATTGAATATATATGCGTAAGAACTGATATATATGCGTAAGAACTGAATATATATGGTAAGAACTGAATATATGTGTAAGAACTGAATATATATGCGTAAGAACTGAATATATATGCGTAAGAACTGAATATATATGGGTAAGAACTGAATATATGTGTAAGAACTGAATATATATGCGTTAGAACTGATATATATGCGTAAAACTGGATATATATGGTAAGAACTGAATATATATGCGTAAGAACTGAATATATATGTGTAAGAACGGAATATATATGTGTAAGAACGGAATATATGATGTGTAAGAACGGAATATATATGTGTAAGAACTGAATATATATGTGTAAGAACGAATATATATGTGTAAGAACGGAATATATATGTGTAAGAACTGAATATATATGTGTAAGAACGGAATATATGTGTAAGATATATATGCGTAAGAACTGAATATATATGTGTAAGAACGGAATATATATGCGTAAGAACTGAATATATATGTGTAAGAACTGAATATATATGTGTAAGAACGGAATATATATGTGTAAGAACGGAATATATATTCTTAAGAACTGAATATATATGTGTAAGAACGGAATATATATGTGTAAGAACGGAATATATATGTGTAAGAACTGAATATATATGTGTAAGAACGGATAATATGTGTAAGAACGGAACATATACGTGTAAGAACTGAATATATATGTGTAAGAACGGAATATATATGTGTAAGAACGGAATATATATGTGTAAGAACTAAATATATATGTGTAAGAACTGAATATATATTTGTAAGAACTGAATATATATGTGTAAGAACTGAATATATATGCGTAAGAACTGAATATATATGCGTAAGAACGGAATATATATGCGTAAGAACGGAATATATATGTGTAAGAACGGAGAATATGTATGTGTAAGAACGGAATATATATGTGTAAGAACGGAATATATATGTGTATATATGTGTGAGAACGGAATATATATGTGTAAGAACTGAATATATATGTGTAAGAACGTGAATATATATGTGTAAGAAGTGAATATATATGTGTAAGAACTGAATATATATGTGTAAGAACTGAATATATATGCGTAAGAACGGAATATATATGCATAAGAACTGAATATATATGCGTAAACTGAATATATATGCGAAAGAACGGAATAAATATGCGTAAGAACGGAAATATATGTGTAAGAATGAACATATACGTGTAAGAACGGAATATATATGTGTAAG
>JAWPHD010025251.1:0-16868 GCA_037043455.1 Cyrtodaria siliqua | reverse complement strand
ACGCAATGCTTGATGAGTTGCCAGTATTGTGAGGATGAAAGAAAACACTCCTTGAGAGACACTCAGTATTGTCGAATTGGTAGACAGCACTGTTTAACAAGTGGTCAGTACTGTCGAATTGGTAGACAGTGTGCACTGTAGGAGGAAAGGTCAATACTATATTTTCGAATTTGTAGAAAGCCTTCATTGAGCGATGGTCAGAATTGTAGAATTGGTTGAAGAATTATCAATATTGTAGATCTGGTTGAGAATACGGCTGAAGACAAAGTCAGAATTTGTGTCCTGTTGCAGCGGTCCTCTATTTTACTCCAATGTATAATTAACCAATAAGCTGACATTTGTGTCTCCGGTTACCTCCACCAATCAAACAAATAATGCGTAACATACGAATGAAAGAATTCAAACCTTATGAATGTAAACTAAACACATATTAACCGTTAAAATGTGAACGAAACAATTAGAGCCATACAATGTTAACGTATTTTAGATGAAGACAAACCGCGAATATAGCTCCACATATAAAACAACCGTCGAGCTAGCTTATAACGTTCGAAACGTATATGTAACACTGTATTCTGAAAATGAATCGATGTGCAATTCTCCAGAAAACCTACAAACTAAATTTCTAATTTTGAATCGCTGTAAAACATTACTCCTGAATTTCCAATATTCAATCAATGTAAAACAATACTCTCAGTTAAACATACTAAAACATCATGCATTAAACAAAACTATGCATACATCGGCTTTGTTACAGTGATAAAATAGCCATTCGGAGTTTTACCCACTAAACGTTAACATCTTACTAAAAGCGAATTATATTTTTTTATAATCTTTTATTAGGCTTAATTGTCTTCTGTAACACCTGTTTTTGTTACTAATCTATATTAGCAATACCGACAATTAATGTAGCTATAACTATAACAATGTCTGTTATATAAAACACGGGATTCCATGATGTATACAAGCTTAAATCACTAGGTATTCTCAATATTTCCGCTATCAATTAAGACGACGCCTAAACGCCAGTCTATCAGGTATTTAAGTCCACATAAAAAGGACTGCGTTGATTGGTCATGAATGGCCACGTGATGCAATCTAATTTCCAGATTTTATTCTACTTAAACTTGCTATTCTAAGAGATTAGAGACCACTGTTTGGATGCAAATAATTGATTTACTGAATAGGACAGTATATATATATCTTCACACGTTTTGTTATACATTTGGACACCGAAGTGCAGTGGTGTAGTGGTTAGCGCGTATGACCTGCAGTCGGGAGGTCTCGGGTTCGAGTCCCCTGGTCGCGTCATACCAAAGACTTTAAACATAGTAGTAGATACTTGTAACCCTTGTTGGCCCAGTGCCAGAAAAAAGTGACTGGGTGGAGACTGTAGATACATGTATATACACTACATTCAAGCACTAATAAGTCCAGACTTTATTATACCTATTCCGGTGAGCATCCTATCGGTTAAAAGGCGAATGGACTATAATCCTTAGAACTACACACGCACATACACTAAATATATATATATATTTGGACACTGTAAAAATACGGAATATAATATTAAAGTGTTGATATTGGGCCATTGTTGAAAACAACTAACTGGACATATTGTGTTATTTTATAACGAGCTAATTAAATTCCCCATCCGGAGAAGTTGCGATTCTGTATAATAGCAGCAGTGATCTGAAGAGCAGAAAATATTGAAATCAAGTTTGGAGAGTATAAACTGGTCACCATTTTACCTATCATCTCAGTAGGCTCCGAATATAGCAGGAAACCAGTCAGTTAAAAAAACACACCAAGAAAACAACAACACATAAACACATGTCATATTATAATTGATGAAGAAAATATCTGTTTTCATTAACTTCAATTCTTTTGTATACGTTTAATTTTTGTGTTTTTTTAATGGCTTATTAAATTATGCATTACTATTTCCTATACCTTATTTTTCTACAAAACATATTTCCGGAAATAATATGGCAGCAGTGACGTATGCTACCATTTCAAGCTCATAACTGGATCTCGAACTATGATGGCCTAGAATGATTCATTCAGACCAGTGCTGTCACATCAAATACATTTATGCTACATTGTGTCAAAGGTACTACAATGTTAATACTATGACCGAGTTATTTAATACTTTAGATTTTAGTCTAGTTTTAGAACTCCTGAAGGAAGTCAGACTATTTAAATCATTATAATATGTACTTGTATATATTTACTTTTTTATATACCCGTTTTCGGGCATTTGTTGATTTACATATATAGTTTATATTACTACCATATCATCCCTTATTTTTTAATAGTTTTATCTTGATATATTTACTTTTTTTTTTAATTAATCCTTCATTTCTTTATCTTTTGTCAGTTTTTGCGCACAATATGACCTATTTATGTGTCGACGTGCCGTAAAACACCATTCATTCATTCATTACGACGAGCCTTAAAGGCACGCCGGCTATTAAACGATTATTATTATTATTATTATATCTGATTAAACATTTTAAGGACATATGTCGAAAGATATTATGACGATCCCTGTCTATGTAATAGTTGGTCTATCAAAAACAGTTTCTCAAATATCTTCTAAATTAGTCAGGCTATGAAAATACTACCGTGACATAAAATAAATATTGTTCATTTTCTTTTCATTAAACATTTCTATTTCTTCTTTTATTGATATACAAGCCCCTTAACACTTGCATACCGAACGTTTTTGATTGGTCTTAATATAGTAACATGAAGTAAAAATGGGCGCAAAATGGTCACCATTTCGTTTGATGTTATTTGTTCACCTCATTCTATTCGGGTAGTGAATTTTTTAATCTTCATGTCAACCCACTAATATTTACTTTTGTGTAAATAATTTAGTTTTGTTTGCGGTCCAATATAGTAACGTGAATGTTTAAACGGCACATAATGGTAGTTATTTTGATAAACGGGGTAAAATTAGTCAATTATGCGCGGGATAAATACCTTACTCACATAAGGTTTAATAGTATCACCAATACAACCAATACAAGGCGTTCTGTACTGGGACAATCATTCTGTCAAGATTAGAAGGACTTTCACGACTAGTGTTGATAACGAAACTGACTGTTTATATATATATATATATATTATATACTGTTTATATATATTTTATATTAATGTGCTAACATACACGAGGACGTGTTTGATTGAAATTTTAAACTATAATTTGAATTGAAAAAGAACATTATAAGACACGTGTGTATGGTAGTGAATGGTAGGAGAGAGTACCTGAAAATGAAATATACAAGTAAGTAGTCAACAAACACAACCTTTTATTATATTGGTGTTCTTATTTAAATATTTATTTAAAAATATTACCTTTTATAAATACGATTCCGTTAGGTTAAAAAATAACCCTTTATACGACAGTTAAACAAAAAACAATGAATAAAAAAACAAAACAAAAAACAAAAAAATAAATAAGTAAGATACAAAAACAAAAACAAAAAATAATAATAATAAAAAAATAAAAAAATGCCTAAATGCTAAAATACGTTATTACTATAATTATTACTATAAAAGTAGTAACGTACTTGAGCCATGCATTTTTTTACTTTAATTTTACAATTTATGACCCAGCTGGTGTATACGATATATATATAAGTGTTTTTCTTTTCTTGTTTTTTAAATAATTGCTCGGGAGGTAATATATTTTACGAATGCAAGTCATTAAAGTGGGAACATAAATCACTTGCAATTTGTATTCTTTTCGTCATACGGACACTTCTGATTTAAAGGTGAAAGTATGTAGAGAATTTGAGATCGAATCTTCAAATTCTTTTTCTATTTTTAACAACTAACTGGTGATACTTTTTTGTTCTTAAATAAAACATCCGTTTTGTGAATTTTGATAATTATATTTTACGACGTGTCTGCATGGTTATTTAAGTGTTTTGTACCAAGAACCCAGCTTACACTATTGCATTTTAATGTTAACTAAACATAATTTTATCTAAACATGAGTAAATATAGGAGATGACTTAATCCATTCTTCGTACTCCCGATAGAAAACGTTTTATGTGATAAATGGGTACCCCACAAACACGTTTGATTTCGTCGGTATTATTTATTTTGTAAAACACTGCCAGTTTTTATCTATACTCGGTTGCAAAAGAAAGTGTGCACTTTTAAAATTCAAATACTTTCTTTTATGTTTATAGTACAGTGTTCAAACTGTTACCTGTACATATATACATGTTTCTTGCATACCGGACAAGGTTATCCGTCATTTTACCGGGGCTAGATATTTCCATCTCACCCTAGGGTCGAGATAAAATTCACGCGCGCCAACATCCGGTATGCAGGAAAACATGCAAAACACCAATAGCTGGCGGCGTCAACGCACAACATGTCTGTGATATGCAAGAAAAAGAATCTATCCTGGGTATTCGGTTCAGATAGGGAATTCCAACCCTCGGTATAAGTGTTTTAATCAGAACCTCGGCAGAGCCTCGGTTCCGATAAAAACACGTATACCTCGGGTTGGAATTCCCTATCTTCACCGGATACCCATGAGAGATTCTTATAATCTTTATCTGCCAAGGGCAATACATCGGTCAATACACAGTTGTGTTTTTTTTCAATGATTTGCACGTGAAACTCGTGGAAATGGTCCGTGTAGATAAAAACCTGTTTGGTTGAATTCTCTTACATTTGGGTAAACGAAAAAAAAAACGCATTTCATTTCCTTCTGTATTTTCAATATGCCACGGCTTACCGAAAACCAGAGGGTTCAAGCTTTAGTCATGATTACGAGAGGCGACAGCGTCGCTGCTGTCGGTAGGGCATTTAATTGCCATAGAAACATTATCACTAAGCTGCGTGATAGGTTCCAATCTGACAAAAATGAGCTTTCAGTCCCAATTAAATTTGAAAACAAATGTATTCTTTTGTACTGTTTTGCGATTTATGATTTTGACCCCTACCCTCTTCACATGTTGACCATGCTTCAATGAATTAAGCTATCGAAAAACAATTTTCATCTTGATATTGGCAATAGAATGGCAAAAAAAAATGGTACCCTATATGCCATATTTCATACTTAATTTGTAGAATAAATTTAACAAATACCTGAGTGCACACTTCCTTTTGCAACCAAGTATATTATGATTTTGAACGAAATTGAGCGTAAAGGTAGACACAGATATTTGTTCAAAAATTCTGATTGTTCACAAAGTGACATACTGTCATATTGTATTAGAATCAAACGATTTCAATCCTGCAGATAGTTAAGATTTTCGATTTGATAAAGTCGTTGTAATTTAATAAAATGTTCACAACTTTTAAGAAAAGAAAAAAGTCATTATTTGTGATTGATTCGCGCTTATTAAAGTATTCCTCGTCATTGCAATTTATTTTACTCCCCCAAAAAGAAAATGAGATTGATAGAGATAATTAAATTTGAGTAAATATAGGCTATTTTCCAACGCATGTAATGGGCGCTTGTTTTGAGACATTTTTTTTAGTTTTTAACGTCATTTTCCAGCACATTTTAGGTTATGTATGAAGGTCGATTTTTGTTGTGGCGGAGGCAGACCCAGCACCCACTTATTCCAGGGTAGAATCAATACTATATACCCCCCGCAATCCGTTTGAATCGACACTTGTTCACTTACAAGTTGAGCTGCCAGTGGGATTCGAACCCGCTGCGGTGAGAGGCGAGCTAGTTTACAACGCAACGTCGTTAACCGTTATCGTTGTTTCTAACGAGCGCCTCCAAAATATCAGTCATGCCCGCATGAGCAAACAATTTTCTCAAGTAGACGGATATGGAAATACTTTAATAAACCCAGATGGTACGTTCTCATAGCTGGAATTTAAGGTCGATAGTGGCATTCCATTTACACTGTCATAAACAAACGCGATCTATAACATAAGGACGAGGTGAAAGCAACTAAATAAATAAAACGCTTTGTACTATTAAATTCGTCAGCATTATTAATATTGATAACATAATATATTTGCCCCACTCGTACCTTATTTGAAATAACTACCTGTGTATTCCAGTATATTATTGCTTATCAAAGTGTTCACTTAATATATTAATATATACTCAGATTGGAAATCGAGAAATAACAAAAAATATCAAGCACAACAATGTGCTATAAAGTGATCAGATACTGAAGGCCCGTGGTAGATTCCTAAGCCTTAGAGAAGACGGACCAAACGTTGACGAATTACATAAGCAGAACTCGCATTAACTAAATATTGCATATGTACCAGCAAACCATATGTAACATACAATGATTAAAATATGTAACAGTAAGACAAACATCATAAACCATTTGTAATATGCAGTAGTAACTCATTGCAAACCATATGTTATATGTAATGATAAATCATTGCACACAATACGTTATATGTAATGACACATAATTTTAAACACGCTGCTGTAATATGCAGACTCGATTGTTCGTATTTAAGTTCAATCACAGATGCTTTTCCGGTATTCTAATAATTTTGCGAGTATCATCTGTCCCTTTCTCCCTTTCTTGTGTTTGTTGCTTCCAATGATCCCATTTCTAGTTAAGTCAAGTCCTTAACCAAACCAAACGTTGTGAATCAGATAAAATCTGCATTTACACAAAATATCGTTCAAACATTTTCAACAAATGCTGATGTATAGCAGTTGATATAGTGCAAGACATGTCTAGCATAATTTATATTTTTCACGTGGACGTTACCGCAAGTGTACAATGAAATCTTTGAAATTTGAATTATTTACCGGTTTAACCGACATCTGACATAATGACCTCATTAGCATATTTCCCCATTAATCAACGAGCGCTTTTCTAGTTTCATTCTCTATTTCAACCATCATTTAGAAATATACAATTTGTAAAACATCTGGGTTTGCATTATTTTTGCATTTATCATAAACATAAGTCCATACACTTTAAGTTTACTTTGTAAACGAAACAATGGCGTCGAGCCTAATACTGATAATGTGATGTTTTCAAAATTAATGCAGGCTTAATCCGGAGAATGACAAATGTATATCTCACGTGACAAGTCGATCTTTAAGAAGATTTCCATTTTTTGAAAAATAGTTTTACAAAAAAGGAGCATTAACGGACCTACTTGAGATTAACAATCGTTCTTAAAAAAGATTTAAAAGATGATATATTGAATGATCGCGTACTTTCATTCCAGCCAAAGAATTATTTCATGATAATACAGAGAGGTTAAACGAGTCATATTTATATCTTTCACACGTATCTTGTCTCTTGTTTACATTGTACTTCTCATGAAGATATTTTGCTGAGTCATTTCTTTCTTTATCTCTTATTTCTCTCTTTGTTTCGAGCTGAAGGACATATTTGTGTTAGTGTTATCGCTGCCGACATATCGCTTTCGGTAAAATCGACTCGAGTGATGGTGACCTACACAATATATTTGCATAATCAGACAGAAGTCTGCAGCGACCCCTTCCCTATTTTGCATACTAATTGCAAGTGCCAGACAACCTACTACATGTAAAAAACACAAGATGCCGAAGTGATTGTGATATTTGCCGATGTCTTACTTGTCAATGTGTTTATCTCGTCAGTTCTGAGAGACACGTTTGGCATACCTTACAAATCAGCACTACATAAACCATATCTTTCCTGCTGACCAGTTCCCACATACAATGTATAAAATGTGCTCGACACACTCTCTTTCTTGATGGGCATTTAGGAAGTATGGTCGTTTTAGCGAGAGCAAGCGTGCACTTTTATGAGGTACTTTGAATGCCCTATTGTCAACCCTTTTGTGTTTGTGATGTCGTTTGCTTTTATTATTACTTTTGCCTTCTTGTTTGTCTGTTTGCATGTTTGTTTCTGTGTTTTGTGGTTGACTGTCCTCCTTGAATGCTACTTTCCCTGTCCGATCTTTTTATATTTCTTTGAAGTTGTTCACATTGATAAATGAACTTGTTGCAAGTTTTTGGTCGAGACCTTTTGGAATGTTCTCTTGCGTTTCCTGTAAATTTCATTGATAACATGATGTCACACTGGGCGTTTAACAATTAATATGTTGCATGATTAGACACTTTACTATGCGTTACTTCAGACCCTAACGGAAACTAAGATCTTAAACTGATTTATAGTAGGTTTCTAATTTGGTACATTGTTTGCCTGTATATCTCATATGTAAACACAATGTTGTATCTCCAGAAAGCCGGCCCAGATTAAAATTAAATCTGCCATTAATTGCTTTTTCATCTACTGTTTACTGAGTAAATGAGAATGTTCAACTATATTCAGGCCAAGTTTTGAGCAGTTTTTGTAGTTAATGTTTTTTTGCCAACTCATATTGACGTGTTAAATTTGCTTCTTGTGGTACAAATCAGACCGACTATCAAGACGAAATTGCATATTAAACTTTATATATGCGTATGATTATTCTATGTTGAGAAATGGGAGAACTTTTGTATCTATTTGAAAGAAATCGACACGTCAGTAATATAATATGAATATTGCAACAGTGAGTGCATACATTTAAATTTTAAATTAAATGAAAATTTGTGTTTTACTTATATTGCCAATTAATGCTGCCTTGTTGGTTAGAGAATAGTTCATGGCGGGGTTTTCTTTATTTACACTGTCCCGTTTTCTTGGGATGACAGTAGGGCAAGTGTGAGGTTTGGTGACCCTAGAACCTGGTTTAAACCCCCAGCGACCTTTTTTGCCACTGATCGTTACAAGACGGTAGCCCTATTGTCAACCCTTTTAGTGTTTGTGACGTCATTTGCTTTATTCCTTTTTAACATTGCGATTCGTGTTTGTCCTTTTGCGTGTTTTGGGGTTTACTGTGTTCTGTGAAAGCTGCATTTCCTGGACGACCTTTATACCTACTATTTAAGATTGCTCTTAAAGTAAAGATATTGGTAATAATGATCATTTTTAATATACTCAAAATTGAGGTATGCAATTAATGAAGATGATGACACACATATGAGTATTTCAAATTGATTTTGATATTGATGTCATTGCTTTATCGTTTTAGATCCAATAGTGACGCTGGAGAACGCCCATGACTCGTCATCAGGGATCGCCTCTGACGTCACGAGTACGCACAACCAATCGACAAAGATGTCAACATTCAGGGGAGACAACTCGTCCATGTCGTCGACGGATCGGCGATGCTCGGATTCGTCGTTCGATCGGCAGTTTTCGGATTCATCCGTTTCCGTGGAGAGGCCATACGTGAAGAAGAGACAAGGTGACGGAAAGTTTCCATGGGCATATACGCATGGGGCTAAAATCGCCCAACAGAATAAATCCAACAAAGAAAGATCGTCTGCTGTGTCGTCGAATTCGAGCGGTCACTCAGATTATCAAACACCAGTAATTCACCACAGTGCTCCCCCGCCATATGAATATCATCTTGAAAACTTTAAACCTTCGCGAATGGGGTTAAATAAACTAGATTTACAAGACCTAGACAAACTAATGCTCACGACCGGGAAAGGGAGATTGAAAATTCGTCCTACACCTTTTGACTTAATGACCGATGACGTCATCGTGAAAATATTTTCAAACTTGCCAACTGACCAATTGTGTAGGTGCTCTTGTGTTTGTGAGAGATGGTACAGACTTGCTTGGGATCCATTACTATGGAAACGGATTGAGATTAACGATGAAAATATTCATATCGATAGAGCACTGAAATATTTGACTAAGAGATTAAGCTATAACACCCCAACTGTCTGTGTTATTATTGAACAAATCAATCTGAACGGTTGTGAACAATTGACCGACAAGGGACTACACTGTATTGCCAAGAGTTGCCCAGAACTTCGCCAGCTAGAAATACAAGGGTGTGCCAATGTAACGAACAATGCTTTGTTTGAAGTAGCGTCGTATTGTGTTAATCTGGAATATCTAGATGTTACAGGTAAGGACGATACTGATAATTATGTTAATTATGAAATCACTGTTCTTTTTTTCATACCTGGCACCATTGTTCAATGAGTTTTTTTAATATACATAATTTTACAGACATTTTGACATGCCTTGGTCAAATAAATTTGACGTCTGAATTAAATTCATTGGGTTCTAACGAGAATTTGGGCGTATGCTTTTTTAGAATCATGATATTTCCCATTTACAAATAACTCAGTCACAATGTGCCTTATGTATTCAAAGAGTCACCAAAAAATTATTCCTTTGAAATACGTACGTCATCTAATAGTTCAACCACATACATACATCCTTAAAGCATATTGTTTATCTTTACCAAGGGGCGTCCGTGGCCGAGTGGTTAACGTCTCTGACTTGAAATCACTTGCCCCTCACCGCTGTAGGTTCGATCCCTCAGGGGCCTAGGAATCTTTATGTGAGGAAGCTATCCAGCTGGCTTGTGGAACGTCGGTGGTTCTACCCAGGTGCCCGCCCGTGCACGAAATTGCCCGGAGGGGCACCTGGGGTCTTCCTTCACCAATGGAAGCTGGAAAGTCGCCATATGACCTTAGCTGTTGGTGCGACTATAAAATCCAATTCAATTATCTTTACCAGTACGTCAGAACTACAGATCTTACTGTTGACACTGTTACCAAACTATCTGTAATATCATTAAAATCTTCCGTTCTCAAATCGTTGGTGGACAAAGCTTGTCATGCATCGATACTTTTAAATCAGCAAGGAGTTTTCCATTTCTTTCTCTTAGTTTCAATGAATCATGCAGCGGAAATCTATGCGAATGTATAAACCAAACGATAAAGACCATTTACATGTTGAAAATAAAGTTCCTTTTTTAGAAAGAATATGTTTTAGGAAGGGCGGAAACATTTAGTGTAAAACGGTGAGAATGCTAGATTGATATCGATGGTAATGAATGGACTTGAATTTGTTGATCCTTGTGTAATCATATTATTCGACTACAATTATAAACTGTTTCTTGTGAAGTCATGTAAAAAGAGTACGAAATGAGAAATTTAGAAATCGCCGAACACGATAAATGAAAAAAGTATTGCAGTCTCCGTTTGATTGATTGTTCATGAACGGTAGTGGAAAAATACTTGCTATTGCTTACGCCCTCTAGCCCCGGATTTAGCAGAAATCAATATTTAAAATGTCAGTAGTATGGAAATTTGAGCCATCCCGAAAATGGAATGCATATGATGGTGAACATGGAACACTCAATGTGCTATTTTCATACCATTCACGGTCAGCGGCGTATGGTCCCAGTTTCTAACAAAATGCTTTGCTCTAAACGAAAAGAAAATCAATGGGCTAAATAAACAAAATGGAATTAAGTTGGGGATAGAGGTTATGAAACATGCGTTTCACAAGTAACTGTCAAACGACTACTAGTAAATTAAAAAGCGACAACACATCCCAAGAGTGATTAAACAATACTCGGAACCTATAAAAGCTGGAGTAGTGGAACCCCCTGTTCGAAATTAAAGTAAGAAAACGAAATATTTTGAGAATGTGCAACCGATATCTTTAAATAAATATCGGGCTCAGCTTTCTCTAAAGATCGGAATGAATAACGGTTCTGATTGCAAGCACGGGGAGACGTTTTACTGCAAAACCCATTTTTAGCCAAGGGCCAGCAGAGGTTAATGGGATGGCGAGTTGTCCGTCCGTTGTCCGTTGTCCGTCATTAACATTTGTCTCGTTAAGACGATAGGGCCTTCATTTTCCATCTGATCTTTACTAAACTTTACCAGATTATTAACATCAATGAAAACTCGGACAAGTTCGAAAACCAGCCAGATCTGACCACTAACAGCGGAGTTATGGTCCTTGATAAATTAAAAATGCTATATTTTGCCTTGTTAAGGCGATAGGGCCTTCATTTTTCATTTTATCTTTACAGTTATAGGACTGTCCGGAGAATCTCTGTTTACTGAGAATCTCTATAATTCATCCATGTAATTAACTGACCCCAGAGCAATAAAATACCCCTTTTCGCACAGCAGGGCATCAATTATCTGACAGCAGATAAGCACATTTAAAAAATTAGAAATAAGTTGGTGTAACCAAATGCTATCTGAAAATAGAGATAAGGCAGTGATATATACTTCTAACATTTAATACTGCATGGACAACGTTTTACCTCATTAGCTGGCATGTTAGGTGATTTATTGCCATTTTATTGACCTCATGCTGGTTTTGTTTGTTTGTTTGTTTGTTTGTTTGTATGGTGTGTTACGTCATTGTCAACATATGTAAGGTTATATATGACCTTGAGCGGAGTTGAAACTACTACATTTTTCGAAACTTTCCTATAACTGTTTACCAAACTTTAATAGATTGTTTATATCAATGAAAGCTCGGACAAGTTCGAACACCACCCATATCGGACCAGTAACAGCGGAGTTATGGCCCTTGATTTAGTTAAAAATTCTATATTTTGCCTCGTTAAGACGATAGGGCCTTCATTTTTCATCCGATCTTTACCAAACTTTACCAGATTGCTAATATCGATGAAAGCTCGGACAAGTTTGATAACCAGCCAGATCAGACCAGAAACAGCGGAGTTGTGGCCCTTGATGAGGTTAAAAATGCTATATTTTGCCTCGTTAAGACAATAGGGGCCTTCATTTTTCATCTCTACCAAACTTTACCAGATTTATTGACTTTCTTTTTTATTGTTATTATTATTATTATTTTTATTTTTTATTTTTTTATTTATTTATTTTTTAAATTTATTTTACGATTTTTTATGTTTTATTACCTCTACTGGCCAAGTCCGAAAACCAGCCAGATCGGACCAGTAACAGCGGAGTTATGGCTCTTGATTTAGTTAAAAATGCTATATTTTGCCTCGTTAAGAAGATAGAGCCTTCATTTTTCATCCGATCTTTACCAAACTTTACCAGATTGTTAATGTTAATGAAAGCTCGGAAAGGTTCGAAAGCCAGCCAGATCGGACCAGTAACAGCGGAGTTATGGCACTTGATTTCGTTAAAAATGCTATAGTTTGCCTCATCAGTACGATAGGGCTTTCATTTTTCATCTGATTTATATCAAACTTCACCAGATTTTTTAGTTATGACCTTGATTTAGTTAAAAATGCTGTATTTTGCCCAAAACTTTCAAACAAAAAGTAAATTGCAGTCACTCGGTTCATTGATTTATAAGAACCATGTTAGCCGGTAGAGCGTCCACAGGCCCTCTTGGGCCTCTTGTTAATCATTAAGAGCCTTTAGTATATGTTTTATTGTTTTCTCTGCTTCCATGGGTTATATATTGTTGTGTTACATTAAATTTGAATAACTATATAATTATATACGTAGTGGGCTATAAAACTATTATATCACGAACTTATTTATGTGGTTCACTCTCCAAACTAGTGCAATAAACAGAGTATTTTAGCTATTATACCAGCCGGCACAGACAATTTAGTATCCTTATTACAGTTGATGACAGATAATGCATGTAATTTATAAAATCAAAATAATTAGTCAGATTTGGAGATAAACGCGTAAATAAGGTAAATCTAGCAAAACTACTCGGGTGATATAACATAAAGATGCATATTTGATACCCAATAAATACAAAGAATGCGTTTTATTTTATAAAAATGCGTTTATTACTACCTACAGTTCACTTGAAAGTGTCTTTGAGATATTTGTAATGATATACTTAAGTGCAAATTCTGCAATATGGTCTGTATTTAATGTATACTAAATGCGTACCCCTAGTATTAATACATCATTAAGCCTTTATCATAGAGCAGGATAATGCCTTATCAAGTGATCGCAATCGATTATAAATTGACAAAACTACTGGATAAATCAAGGTTGCGTTTTTGGTCCAATACAATTTGACACATCCGAAGAGAATGTTTTAAAATAATTTAACAATTATATTTTAAATGATAATACAAGTTTTGGCCATTGACTCATTGAACAGTATCCATAACACTGCTTCATGTTAAAGCAAATTTGACTGAAAACAAAGTTTAAATATATAATTAATATATCCGAAATCGGATAACACCAATATGTAAAGAGTCAAAATAAATAAATAACAGTTATTATAGGTAATTACCATAAAATCAAATTATAATATTATATCGATATTTGTATCTTTTTAACCGCATACATATGCAAGCTTACCTAGGGCTTTTATCCTAATACTTAGGACATCAACAGCAACTATTAACCCTGCTCCGGGAAATACTGAGCGATGTTACTGTATTGCCCTCGAAATACAGCATGTTGTAGCGACCCCGTACCTGTTCAGCGTTGGACTGTGCGCCAGGATGCAGATTGCTCCTGTTGCTCTCCAATGTAGTCATGTTGACCCTGAATATCACTCTGTCCTTTACATTTAATGTGATAAAACGGACTTAACATATTCTTCTTGTAGTCTTATCTTTAGGACGCAACAACATCTGTCTCAGGGTTCGATGAGGTTTGATACACAAGTGAGCCTTTTGAACATACGCGTGTGACACTCGGATGTTCCTTTCACTGAGGGCATAACATGCTACGTTTTGATTCATTTGTTGTCTTCTTCTCTATACACGCTTACTTACTATTATTCAGGATGTTGGAAACCTTTAAAACCCAAATTCAGATGATAACACCTCCTTAATCTAAGCAAATAGCATCTGAACAGAGACGGGGCATCAAAACCTGCCGCATGTCTACGACAAAAGTTAACATCACTTAGTATTTCGACAAGCGGTTGTAATGGTCAGCAGTGAGACGATTATTCTGGTTATCAAGTCGTAGGTGTTAGGACAAAACGGATACAATACAGTTAATTTTATCTACAAGAATAAAAACCAAAAAGGTTTTCGTAAAAATGCCAAACCACATGAGAACAACACCAAGAAACACTCGTTTATTAGACAAATCAAAATTCAGTGAATAACCAGCATGTAAAATAACGTTTTCTTACCGATTAAGAATAAGCCAGGAGGAGTTTCCCTCCTTGAAATTTTAATTCTGGAGGTCTTTTAATTTGGTTTAAACACATTGTCTACTTATTTCTTTACTAACACGTGTTTTTCTTGTCTTCAGGTTGTCCCTGCATAACGTGTATCCGACTCACAGACAAGTTACTAGCACAGGCCACGGCGCCACATCTTCGTCAAATCTACCTCCGCCATCTGGATATGACAGACTGCATCGCACTCGATGACACCGGACTGGTTTCCATTTCGACATACTGTATACAATTACAGTGTTTATATCTGCGACGTTGTTCGCGAATCGGGGACCAGGGGATTCAGGCAGTATGTAATAACTGTCCGAACCTTAAAGAGCTAAGTATTAGTGACTGTAATCGTCTGACAGATTACGGGGCCAGTGAAATCTCGAAGTTACACGAGAACTTGCGGTATTTGAGTGTAGCCAAATGTGATAAAGTGTCCGATGTAGCAATCATTCAAATAGCAAGAGGCTGTCGGAAATTACGTTACCTAAATGTGCGTGGATGTGAGGCCGTTTCGGACGATTCTCTGGACACAATTGCTAGAAATTTGACCCGTTTGAAATCTCTGGACATCGGCAAATGTGACGTGACGGATGAAGGCCTGGTTGCCCTTGGCTTTTGTAAGCAGCTGAAAAAGTTAAGTGTGAAGTCATGTGACGCCATCACAGATTTGGGTATAATTACGATAGCTCAGCACTGTCACAAGCTGCAGCAATTGAATATTCAATACTGTCATGTGACACTGGAAGCATATCGGACGGTGAAGAAACACTGTAAACGTTGTCTTATAGAACACACGAACCCAGGATTCTGTTAGCAGCTCAGCACAAACACATACAGCAGTTATGCCACCGATATACACTGGTTTAAATAAACATGACAAACTAAAGTTTAGTTTGCTTTTGAAACACAAAAGACTCGTTGACTTACATCAAGGGAGATCTTTCACCCAGAGCACGAAAGTGGCGCAAATTTTAAGAAGGTCCATTTTGTAACGCTAACATGAGACAGTTACGATGGTTACATGTCAACTGTGAGTTGTTTAAAGAAGACTGCAATGAGAAGTGGTAAAGAAGTTTTATTAACAAAGGTTGCGTCTGATAATTTCGAACATTAGTGTGTTTTTTTAATTGAATAAGTGCTTAATGGTGTATATTTTCACACCCTTTTTAAAAGTTCAGTTACTTCTGCCATTCACAAAACTGTGGTCAGTCTGACCACTAGTAATTCGAATATATCTTAACAATGCGGGTCTTAAAATTGTAAACACCAGATGATAACTTAAACATTATTTCGAGAAATTAATATTTAGTTGTTTTATATACTTAGTGACATATAACATCATTTAAAGAGCAGCTCAACTTACAATGTATCTGGTGTAATTGTAATTAATGTGTTATTCATCCAACATTACAGCCCATGTAGTTTTAAAGAACTCATTGAATCATTGCTTAGAAACGTATATATATTTAGACTATAAATTATTCTTGCCATGTCCGACCGGTTAAATTGCATAATTAATGTACATAGTATAAGAATATTTCACGGGTATCGGGTGAAGTAGGGAAATTCCAACAAAAGATAAACTTGCTTTTATCGGAACCGAGGCACTGCTGAGGTTCTAAAGAACCGAGGCTCTGCTGAGGTTCTAACGAACCGAGGTTCTGCTGAGGTTCTAATTAAAAGTTATATCGAGAGTTATAATTTCTCTATCTTAGCGGGATACCCAGGATTGATTCTTTTTCTTGCATACCAGTGATGGTTTGTGCGTTGAAGTTGCCAACTACTAACGTTTTGCTTATTTATTTAGACATGATGTCATAAACTGTTGACGTTATCGACGCTGATATCTATCCCACATTCCAGCACTCGTGTAAAACACGGATAACTTTATCCGGCACCACCACTCATTTAAAACGCGGATAACCGTATCCGGTATTG
>JAWPHD010025250.1:0-16873 GCA_037043455.1 Cyrtodaria siliqua | reverse complement strand
TATGTGTAAGAACTGAATATATATGCGTAAGAACTGAATATATATGCGTAAGAACTGAATATATATAAGAACTGAATATATATGCGTAAGAACTGAATATATATGTGAAAGAACTAAATATATATTTGTAAGAACTGAATATATATGTGTAAGAACTGTATATATACGCGTCAGAACTGAATATATATGTGAAAGAACTGAATATATATGCGTAAGAACTGAATATATATGCGTAAGAACTGAATATATATATATAAGAACTAAATATATATGCGTAAGAAATCAATATATATGTGTAAGAACTGAATATATATGCGTAAGAACTGAATATATTTGCGTAAGAAATCAATATATATGTGTAAGAACTGAATATATATGCGTCAGAACTGAATATATATGTGTGAGAACTGAATATATATGCGTAAGAACTAAATATATATGAGTAAGAACTGAATATATATAAGAACTGAATATATATGCGTAAGAACTGAATATATATGCGAAAGAACTGAATATATATGTGTAAGAACTGAATATATATGTGTAAGAACTGAATATATATGTGTAAGCACTGAATATATATGTGTAAGAACTGAATATATATGCGTAAGAACTGAATATATATGTATAAGAACTGAATATATATGTTTTAGAACTGAATATATATGTGTAAGAACTGAATATATATGTGTAAGAACTGAATATATATGTGTAAGAACTGAATATATATGTGTAAGAACTGAATATATATGTGTAAGAACTGAATATATATGTGTAAGAACTGAATATATATGTGTAAGAACTGAATATATATGTGTAAGAACTGAATATATATGCGTAAGAACTTAATATATATGTGTAAGAACTGAATATATATGTGTAAGAACTGAATATATATGTGTAAGAACTGAATATATATGTGTAAGAACTGAATATATATGCGTCAGAACTGAATATATATGTGTAAGAACTGAATATATATGCGTAAGAACTGAATATATATGCGTAAGAACTGAATATATATAAGAACTGAATATATATGCGTAAAAACTGAATATATATGTGAAAGAACTGAATATATATGTGTAAGAACTGAATATATATGTGTAAGAACTGAATATATATGTGTAAGAACTGAATATATATGCGTAAGAACTGAATATATATGCGTCAGAACTGAATATATATGTGTAAGAACTGAATATATATGCGTAAGAACTGAATATATATGCGTTAGAACTGAATATATATAAGAACTGAATATATATGCGTAAGAACTGAATATATATGTGAAAGAACTAAATATATATGTGTAAGAACTGAATATATATGTGTAAGAACTGTATATATACGCTTCAGAACTGAATATATATGTGTAAGAACTGAATATATATGCATAAGAACTGAATATATATGTGTAAGAACTGAATATATATGTGTAAGAACTGAATATATATGTGTAAGAACTGAATATATATGTGTAAGAACTGAATATATATGTGTAAGAACTGAATATATATGTGTAAGAACTGAATATATATGTGTAAAAACTGAATATATATGTGTAAGAACTGAATATATATGCATAAGAACTGAATATATACGTGTAAGAACTGAATATATATGTGTAAGAACTGAATATATATGTGTAAGAACGGAATATATATGCGTCAGAACTGAATATATATGCGTCAGAACTGAATATATATGTGTAAGAACTGAATATATATGCGTAAGAACTGAATATATATGCGTAAGAACTGAATATATATAAGAACTGAATATATATGCGTAAAAACTGAATATATATGTGAAAGAACTGAATATATATGTGTAAGAACTGAATATATATGTGTAAGAACTGAATATATATGCGTAAGAACTGAATATATATGCGTAAAAACTGAATATATATGTGTAAGAACTGAATATTTATGCATAAGAACTGAATATATATGTGTAAGAACTGAATATATATGTATAAGAACTGAATATATATGTGTAAGAACTTAATATATATGTGTAAGAACTGAATATATATGTGTAAGAACTGAATATATATGCGTAAGAACTGAATATATATGTGTAAGAACTGAATATATATGTGTAAGAACTGAATATATATGCGTAAGAACTGAATATATATGTGTAAGAACTGAATATATATGTGTAAGAACTGAATATATATGTGTAAGAACTGAATATATATGCGTCAGAACTGAATATATATAAGAACTGAATATATATGCGTAAAAACTGAATATATATGTGAAAGAACTGAATATATATGCATAAGAAATGAATATATATGCGTAAGAACTGAATATATATGTGTAAGAACTGAATATATATGCATAAGAACTGAATATATATGTGTAAGAACTGAATATATATGCGTAAGAACTGAATATATATGCGTAAAAACTGAATATATATGTGTAAGAACTGAATATTTATGCATAAGAACTGAATATATATGTGTAAGAACTGAATATATATGTATAAGAACTGAATATATATGTGTAAGAACTTAATATATATGTGTAAGAACTGAATATATATGTGTAAGAACTGAATATATATGCGTAAGAACTGAATATATATGTGTAAGAACTGAATATATATGTGTAAGAACTGAATATATATGCGTAAGAACTGAATATATATGTGTAAGAACTGAATATATATGTGTAAGAACTGAATATATATGTGTAAGAACAGAATATATATGCGTCAGAACTGAATATATATGTGTAAGAACTGAATATATATGCGTAAGAACTGAATATATATAAGAACTGAATATATATGCGTAAAAACTGAATATATATGCGAAAGAACTGAATATATATGTGTAAGAACTGAATATATATGTGTAAGAACTGAACATATATGTGTAAGAACTGAATATATATGCGTAAGAACTGAATATATATGTGTAAGAACTGAATATTTATGTGTAAGAACTGAATATATATGTGTAAGAACTGAATATATATGCGTAAGAACTGAATATATATGCGTAAGAACTGAATATATATGCGTAAGAACTGAATATATATGTGTAAGAACTGAATATATATGCATAAGAAATGAATATATATGCGTAAGAACTGAATATATATGTGTAAGAACTGAATATATATGCATAAGAACTGAATATATATGTGTAAGAACTGAATATATATGTATAAGAACTGAATATATATGTGTAGGAACTGAATATATATGTGTAAGAACTGAATATATATGCGTAAAAACTGAATATATATGCGTAAGAACTGAATATATATGCGTAAAAACTGAATATATATAAGTACTGAATATATATGCGTAAAAACTGAATATATATGTGTAAGAACTGAATATTTATGCATAAGAACTGAATATATATGCGTAAGAACTGAATATATATGTGTAAGAACTAAATATATATGCGTAAGAACTGAATACATATGCGTCAGAACTGAATATATATGTGTAAGAACTGAATACATATGCGTAAGAACTGAATATATATGCGTAAGAACTGAATATATATAAGAACTGAATATATATGCGTAAGAACTGAATATATATGTGAAAGAACTGAATATATATGTGTAAGAACTGAATATATATGTGTAAGAACTGAATATATATGTGTAAGAACTGAATATATATGTGTAAGAACTGAATATATATGTGTAAGAACTAAATATATATGTGTAAGAACTGAATATATATGTGTAAGAACTGAATATATATGTGTAAGAACTAAATATATATGCGCAAGAACTGAATACATATGCGTCAGAACTGAATATATATGTGTAAGAACTGAATATATATGTGTAAGAACTGAATTTATATTTGTAAGAAGTGAATATATATGCGTAAGAAATGAATATATATTGGTAAGAACTGAATATATATAAGAACTGAATATATATGTGTAAGAACTGAATATATAAGTGTAAGAACTGAATATATATGTGTAAGAACTGAATATATATGCGTAAGAACTGAATATATATGCGTCAGAATTGAATATATATGTGTAAGAACTGAATATATATGTGTAAGAACTAAATATATATGTGTAAGAACTGAATATATATGCGTAAGAACTGAATATATATTTGTAAGAACTGAATATATATGTGTAAGAACTGAATATATATGTGTAAGAACTGAATATATATGTGTAAGAACTGAATATATATGTGTAAGAACTGAATATATATGCGTAAGAACTGAATATATATGCGTCAGAACTGAATATATATGTGTAAGAACTGAATATATATGCGTAAGAACTGAATATATATGCGTAAGAAATGAATATATATAAGAACTGAATATATATGCGTAAGAACTGAATATATATATGAAAGAACTCAATATATATGTGTAAGAACTGAATATATATGTGTAAGAACTGAATATATATTTGTAAGAACTGAATATATATGCGTAAGAACTGAATATATATGTGTAAGAACTGAATATATATGCATAAGAACTGAATATATATGTGTAAGAACTGAATATATATGTGTAAGAACTGAATATATATGCCTAATAACTCAATATATATGCGTAAGAACGCAATATATATGTGTAAGAACGAAATATATATGTGTAAGAACTGAATATATATGTGTAAGAACTGAATATATATGTGTAAGAACTGAATATATATGTGTAAGAACTGAATATATATGCATAAGAACTGAATATATATGCGTAAGAACTGAATATATATGCGTTAGAACTGAATATATATAAGAACTGAATATATATGCGTAAGAAATCAATGTATATGCTTAAGAACTGAATATATATGCGTCAGAACCGAATATATATGTGTAAGAACTGAATATATATTCGTAAAAACTGAATATATATGCGTAAGAACTGAATATATATGCGTAAAAACTGAATATATATGCGTAAGAACTGAATATATATAAGAACTGAATATATATGCGTAAGAACTGAATATATATGTGAAAGAACTGAATATATATGTGTAAGAACTAAATATATATGTCTAAGAACTGAATATATATGCGTAGGAACTGAATATATATGCGTAAGAACGCAATATATATGTTTAAGAACGGAATATATGTGTGTAAGAACGGAATATAAATGTGTAAGATTTGAATATATATGTGTAACAACTGAATATATATGTGTAAGAACTAAATATATATGCGTAAGAACTGAATATATATGCGTCAGAACTGAATATATATGTGTAAGAACTGAATACATATGCGTAAGAACTGAATATATATGCGTAAGAACTGAATATATATAAGAACTGTATATATATGCGTAAGAACTGAATATATATGTGAAAGAACTGAATATATATGTGTAAGAACTGAATATATATGCGTAAGAACTGAATATATATGCGTAAGAACTGAATATATATAAGAACTGAATATATATGCGTAAGAACTGAATATATCTGCGTAAGAAATGAATATATATATGTGTAAGAACTGAATATATATGCGTCAGAACTGAATATATATGTGTAAGAACTGAATATATATGCGTAAGAACTGAATATATATGCGTAAGAACTGAATATATATAAGAACTGAATATATATGCGTAAGAACTGAATATATATGTGAAAGAACTGAATATATATGTGTAAGAACTGAATATATATGTCTAAGAACTGAATATATATGCGTAGGAACTGAATATATTTGCGTAAGAACGCAATATATATGTTTAAGAACGGAATATATGTGTGTAAGAACGGAATATATATGTGTAAGATTTGAATATATATGTGTAAGAACTGAATATATATGTGTAAGAACTAAATATATGCGTAAGAACTGAATATATATGCGTCAGAACTGAATATATATGTGTAAGAACTGAATACATATGCGTAAGAACTGAATATATATGCGTAAGAACTGAATATATATAAAAACTGTATATATATGCTTAAGAACTGAATATATATGTGAAAGAACTGAATATATATGTGTAAGAACTGAATATATATGCGTAAGAACTGAATATATATGCGTAAGAACTGAATATATATAAGAACTGAATATATATGCGTAAGAACTGAATATATCTGCGTAAGAAATGAATATATATGCGTAAGAACTGAATATATATAAGAACTGAATATATATGTGTAAGAACTAAATATATAAGTGTAAGAACTGAATATATATGTGTAAGAACTGAATATATATGTGTAAGAACTGAATATATATGCATAAGAACTGAATATATATGTGTAAGAACTGAATAAATATGCGTAAGAACTGAATATATATGCGTAAGAACTGAATATATATTAGAACTGAATATATATGCGTAAGAACTGAATATATATGTGTAATAACTGAATATATATGCATAAGAACTGAATGTATATGTGTAAGAACTGAATATATATGTGTAAGAACTGAATATATATGTGTTAGAACTGAATATATATGCGTCAGAACTGAATAAATATGCGTAAGAACGCAATATATATGTGTAATAACGGAATATATATGTGTAAGAACGGAATATATATGTGTAAGATTTGAATATATATGTGTAAGAACGGAATATATATGTGTAAGAACGGAATATATATGTGTAAGATTTGAATATATATGTGTAAGAACTGAATATATATGTGTAAGAACTAAATATATATGCGTAAGAACTGAATATATATGCGTCAGAACTGAATATATATGTGTAAGAACTGAATACATATGCGTAAGAACTGAATATATATGCGTAAGAACTGAATATATATAAGAACTGAATATATATGCGTAAGAACTGAATATATATGTGAAAGAACTGAAAATATATGTGTAAGAACTGAATATATATGTGTAAGAACTGAATATATATGTGTAAGAACTGAATATATATGTGTAAGAACTGAATATATATGTGTAAGAACTGAATATATATGTGTAAGAACTAAATATATATGTGTAAAAACTGAATATATATGTGTAAGAAGTGAATATATATGCGTCAGCACTGAATATATATGTGTAAGAAGTGAATATATATGCGTAAGAAATGAATATATATGTGTAAGAATTGAATATATATGTGTAAGAACTGAATTTATATTTGTAAGAAGTGAATATATATGAGTAAGAAATGAATATATATTGGTAAGAACTGAATATATATAAGAACTGAATATATATGTGTAAGAACTGAATATATAAGTGTAAGAACTGAATATATATGTGTAAGAACTGAATATATATGCGTAAGAACTGAATATATATGCGTCAGAATTGAATATATATGTGTAAGAACTGAATATATATGTGTAAGAACTAAATATATATGTGTAAGAACTGAATATATATGCGTAAGAACTGAATATATATTTGTAAGAACTGAATATATATGTGTAAGAACTGAATATATATGTGTAAGAACTGAATATATAAGTGTAAGAACTGAATATATATGCGTAAGAACTGAATATATATGCGTCAGAACTGAATATATATGTGTAAGAACTGAATATATATGCGTAAGAACTGAATATATATGCGTAAGAACTGAATATATATGCGTAAGAACTGAATATATATGTGAAAGAACTCAATATATATGTGTAAGAACTGAATATATATGTGTAAAAGCTGAATATATATTTGTAAAAACTGAATATATATGCGTAAGAACTGAATATATATGCGTAAGAACTGAATATATATGTGTAAGAACTGAATATATATGCATAAGAACTGAATATATATGTGTAAGAACTGAATATATATGTGTAAGAACTGAATATATATGCCTAAAAACTCAATATATATGCGTAAGAACGCAATATAAATGTGTAAGAACGGAATATATATGTGTAAGAACTGAATATATATGTGTAAGAACTGAATATATATGTGTAAGAATTGAATATATATGCATAAGAACTGAATATATATGCGTAAGAACTGAATATATATTCGTAAGAACTGAATATATATAAGAACTGAATATATATGCGTAAGAAATCAATATATATGTGTAAGAACTGAATATATATGCGTCAGAACCGAATATATATGTGTAAGAACTGAATATATATGCGTAAGAACTGAATATATATGCGTAAGAACTGAATATATATGCGTAAGAACTGAATATATATGCGTAAGAACTGAATATATATAAGAACTGAATATATATGCGTAAGAAATCAGTATTTATGTGTAAGAACTGAATATATATGCGTCAGAACTGAATATATATGTGTAAGAACTGAATATATATGCGTAAGAACTGAATATATATGCGTAAGAACTGAATATATATAAGAACTGAATATATATGCGTAAGAACTGAATATATATGTGAAAGAACTGAATATATATGTGTAAGAACTGAATATATATGTGTAAGAACTGAATATATATGCGTAGGAACTGAATATATATACGTCAGAACGCAATATATATATGTAAGAACTGAATATATATGTGTAAGAACGGAATATATATGTGTAAGATTTGAATATATATGTGTAAGAACTGAATATATATGTGTAAGAACTAAATATATATGCGTAAGAACTGAATATATATGCGTCAGAACTGAATATATATGTGTACGAACTGATTACATATGCGTAAGAACTGAATATATATGCGTAAGAACTGAATATATATAAGAACTGAATATATATGCGTAAGAACTGAATATATATGTAAAAGAACTGAATATATATGTGTAAGAACTGAATATATATGTGTAAGAACTGAATATATATGTGTAAGAACTGAATATATATGTTTAAGAACTGAATATATATGTGTAAGAACTGAATATATATGTGTAAGAACTAAATATATATGTGTAAGAACTGAATATATATGTGTAAGAACTGAATCTATATGTGTAAGAACTGAATATATATGCGTAAGAAATTAATATATATGTGTAAGAACTGAATATATGTGTGTAAGAACTGAATTTATATTTGTAAGAAGTGAATATATATGCGTAAGAAATGAATATATATTGGTAAGAATTGAATATATATAAGAACTGAATATATATGTGTAAGAACTGAATATATAAGTGTAAGAACTGAATATATATGTGTAAGAACTGAATATATATGCGTAAGAACTATATATATATGCGTCAGAATTGAATATATATGTGTAAGAACTGAATATATATGTGTAAGAACTAAATATATATGTGTAAGAACTGAATATATATGCGTAAGAACTGAATATATATTTGTAAGAACTGAATATATATGTGTAAGAACTGAATATATATGTGTAAGAACTGAATATATATGTGTAAGAACTGAATATATATGTGTAAGAACTGAATATATATGCGTAAGAACTGAATATATATGCGTCAGAACTGAATTTATATGTGTAAGAACTGAATATATATGCGTAAGAACTGAATATATATGCGTAAGAAATGAATATATATAAGAACTGAATATATATGCGTAAGAACTGAATATATATGTGAAAGAACTCAATATATATGTGTAAGAACTGAATATATATGTGTAAGAACTGAATATATATTTGTAAGAACTGAATATATATGCGTAAGAACTGAATATATATGCGTAAGAATTGAATATATATGTGTTAGAACTGAATATATATGCATAAGAACTGAATATATATGTGTAAGAACTGAATATATATCGGTAAGAAATGAATATATATAAGAACTGAATATATATGCGTAAGAACTGAATATATATGTGAAAGAACTGAATATATATGTGTAAGAACTGAATATATATGTGTAAGAACTGAATATATATGCGTAGGAACTGAATATATATACGTCAGAACGCAATATATATATGTAAGAACGGAATATATATGTGTAAGAACGGAATATATATGTGTAAGATTTGAATATATATGTGTAAGAACTGAATATATATGTGTAAGAACTAAATATATATGCGTAAGAACTGAATATATATGCGTCAGAACTGAATATATATGTGTAAGAACTGATTACATATGCGTAAGAACTGAATATATATGTGTAAGAACTGAATATATATAAGAACTGAATATATATGCGTAAGAACTGAATATATATGTAAAAGAACTGAATATATATGTGTAAGAACTGAATATATATGTGTAAGAACTGAATATATATGTGTAAGAACTGAATATATATGTTTAAGAACTGAATATATATGTGTAAGAACTGAATATATATGTGTAAGAACTAAATATATATGTGTAAGAACTGAATATATATGTGTAAGAACTGAATATATATGTGTAAGAACTGAATATATATGCGTAAGAAATGAATATATATGTGTAAGAACTGAATATATGTGTGTAAGAACTGAATTTATATTTGTAAGAAGTGAATATATATGCGTAAGAAATGAATATATATTGGTAAGAATTGAATATATATAAGAACTGAATATATATGTGTAAGAACTGAATATATAAGTGTAAGAACTGAATATATATGTGTAAGAACTGAATATATATGCGTAAGAACTATATATATATGCGTCAGAATTGAATATATATGTGTAAGAACTGAATATATATGTGTAAGAACTAAATATATATGTGTAAGAACTGAATATATATGCGTAAGAACTGAATATATATTTGTAAGAACTGAATATATATGTGTAAGAACTGAATATATATGTGTAAGAACTGAATATATATGTGTAAGAACTGAATATATATGTGTAAGAACTGAATATATATGCGTAAGAACTGAATATATATGCGTCAGAACTGAATTTATATGTGTAAGAACTGAATATATATGCGTAAGAACTGAATATATATGCGTAAGAAATGAATATATATAAGAACTGAATATATATGCGTAAGAACTGAATATATATGTGAAAGAACTCAATATATATGTGTAAGAACTGAATATATATGTGTAAGAACAGAATATATATTTGTAAGAACTGAATATATATGCGTAAGAACTGAATATATATGCGTAAGAATTGAATATATATGTGTTAGAACTGAATATATATGCATAAGAACTGAATATATATGTGTAAGAACTGAATATATATGCCTAAGAACTCAATATATATGCGTAAGAACGCAATATATATGTGTAAGAACGGAATATATATGTGTAAGAACTGAATGTATATGTGTAAGAACTGAATATATATGTGTAAGAACTGAATATATATGCATAAGAACTGAATATATATGCGTAAGAACTGAATATATATGCGTAAGAACTGAATATATATAAGAACTGAATATATATGCGTAAGAAATCAATATATATGCTTAATAACTGAATATATATGCGTCAGAACCGAATATATATGTGTAAGAACTGAATATATATGCGTAAGAACTGAATATATATGCGTAAAAACTGAATATATATGCGTAAGAACTGAATATATATTCGTAAGAAATCAATATATATGTGTAATAACTGAATATGTATGCGTCAGAACTGAATATATATGTGTAAGAACTGAATATATATGCGTAAGAACTGAATATATATGCGTAAGAACTGAATATATATAAGAACTGAATATATATGCGTAAGAACTGAATATATATGTGAAAGAACTGAATATATATGTGTAAGAACTGAATATATATGTGTAAGAACTAAATATGTATGCGTAAGAACTGAATATATATGCGTCAGAACTGAATATATATGTGTAAGAACTGAATACATATGCGTAAGAACTGAATATATATGCGTGAGAACTGAATATATATAAGAACTGAATATATATGCGTAAGAACTGAATATATATGTGAAAGAACTGAATATATATGTGTAAGAACTGAATATATATGCGTAAGAACTGAATATATATGGGTAAGAACTGAATATATATGTGTAAGAACTGAATATATATGCGTAAGAACTGAATATATATGCGTAAGAACTGAATATATATAAGAACTGAATATATATGCGTAAGAACTGAATATATATGTGAAAGAACTGAATATATATGTGTAAGAACTGAATATATATGCGTAAGAACTGAATATATATGCGTCAGAACTGAATATATATGTGTAAGAACTGAATATATATGCGTAAGAACTGAATATATATGCGTAAGAAATGAATATATATAAGAACTGAATATATATGCGTAAGAACTGAATATATATGTGAAAGAACTCAATATATATGTGTAAGAACTGAATATATATGTGTAAGAACTGAATATATATTTGTAAGAACTGAATATATGCGTAAGAACTGAATATATATGCGTAAAAATTGAATATATATGTGTTAGAACTGAATATATATGCATAAGAACTGAATATATATGTGTAAGAACTGAATATATATGTGTAAGAACTGAATATATATGCCTAAGAACTCAATATATATGCGTAAGAACGCAATATATATGTGTAAGAACGGAATATATATGTGTAAGAACTGAATGTATATGTGTAAGAACTGAATATATATGTGTAAGAACTGAATATATATGCATAATAACTGAATATATATGCGTAAGAACTGAATATATATGCGTAAGAACTGAATATATATAAGAACTGAATATATATGCGTAAGAAATCAATATATATGCTAAATAACTGAATATATATGCGTCAGAACCGAATATATATGTGTAAGAACTGAATATATATGCGTAAGAACTGAATATATATGCGTAAAAACTGAATATATATGCGTAAGAACTGAATATATATTCGTAAAAAAATCAATATATATGTGTAATAACTGAATATATATGCGTCAGAACTGAATATATATGTGTAAGAACTGAATATATATGCGTAAGAACTGAATATATATGCGTCAGAACTGAATATATATGTGTAAGAACTGAATACATATGCGTAAGAACTGAATATATATGCGTGAGAACTGAATATATATAAGAACTAAATATGTATGCGTAAGAACTGAATATATATGCGTCAGAACTGAATATATATGTGTAAGAACTGAATACATATGCGTAAGAACTGAATATATATGCGTGAGAACTGAATATATATAAGAACTGAATATATATGCGTAAGAACTGAATATATATGTGAAAGAACTGAATATATATGTGTAAGAACTGAATATATATGCGAAAGAACTGAATATATATGCGTAAGAACTGAATATATATGTGTAAGAACTGAATATATATGCGTAAGAACTGAATATATATGCGTAAGAACTGAATATATATAAGAACTGAATATATATGCGTAAGAACTGAATATATATGTGAAAGAACTGAATATATATGTGTAAGAACTGAATATATATGTGTAAGAACTGAATATATACGCGTCAGAACTGAATATATATGTGTAAGAACTGAATATATATGCGTAAGAACTGAATATATATGCGTAAGAACTGAATATATATAAGAACTGAATATATATGCGTAAGAACTGAATATATATGTGAAAGAACTCAATATATATGTTTAAGAACTGAATGTATATGTGTAAGAACTGAATATATATGTGTAAGAACTGAATATATATGCGTAAGAACTGAATATATATGCGTAAGAACTAAATATATATAAGAACTGAATATATATGCGTAAGAACTGAATATATATGTGAAAGAACTCAATATATATGTGTAAGAACTGAATATATATGCGTAAGAACTGAATATATATAAGAACTGAATATATATGCGTAAGAACTGAATATATATGTGAAAGAACTGAATATATATGTGTAAGAACTGAATATATATGTGTAAAAACTGAATATATACGAGTCAGAACTGAATATATATGTGTAAGAACTGAATATATATGCGTAAGAACTGAATATATATGCGTAAGAACTGAATATATATAAGAACTGAATATATATGCGTAAGAACTGAATATATATGTGAAAGAACTCAATATATATGTGTAAGAACTGAATATATATGTGTAAGAACTGAATATATATGTGTAAGAACTGAATATATATGCGTAAGAACTGAATATATATGCGTAAGAACTGAATATATATGTAAAAGAACTGAATATATATGTGTAAGAACTGAATATATATGTGTTAGAACTGAATATATATGTGTAAGAACTGAATATATATGTGTAAGAACAGAACATAATGTGTAAGAACTGAATATATATGTGTAAGAACTGAATATATATGCGTCAAAACTGAATATATATGGTTAAGAAGAGAATATATATGCGTAAGAAATGAATATATATGTGTAAGAACTGAATATATATGTGTAAGAACTGAATTTATATTTGTAAGAAGTGAATACATATGCGTAAGAAATGAATTTATTTTGGTAAGAATTGAATATATATAAGAACTGAATATATATGTGTAAGAACTGAATATATAAGTGTAAGAACTGAATATATATTTGTAAGAACTGAATATATATGTGTAAGAACTGAATATATATGCGTCAGAACTGAATATATATGTGTAAGAACTGAATATATATGTGTAAGAACTAAATATATAAGTGTAAGAACTGAATATATATGCGTAAGAACTGAATATATATTTGTAAGAACTGAATATATTATGTGTAAGAACTGAATATATATGTGTAAGAACTGAATATATATGTGTAAGAACTGAATATATATGCGTAAGAACTGAATATATATGCGTCAGAACTGAATATATATGTGTAAGAATTGAATATATATGCGTAAGAACTGAATATATATGCGTAAGAAATGAATATATATAAGAACTGAATATATATGCGTAAGAACTGAATATATGAATATATATGTGAAAGACTCAATATATATGTGTAAGAACTGAATATATATGTGTAAGAACTGAATATATATTTGTAAGACTGAATATATATGCGTAAGAACTGAATATATATGCGTAAGAATTGAATATATATGTGTTAGAACTGAATATATATGCATAAGAACTGAATATATATGTGTATGAAATGAATATATATGTGTAAGAACAGAATATATATGCTAAGAACTCAATATATATGCGTAAGAACGCAATATATATGTGTAAGAACGGAATATATATGTGTAAGACTGAATGTATATGTGTAAGAACTGAATATATATGTGTAAGAACTGAATATATATGCCGTCAAAACTGAATTATATATGGTTAAGAAGTGAATATATATGCGAAGAAATGAATATATTGTGTAAGAACTGAATATATATGTGTAAGAACTGAATTATATTTGTAAGAAGTGAATATATATGCGTAAGAAATGAATATATCTTGGTAAGAATTGAATATATATAAGAACTGAATATATATGTGTAAGAACTGAATATATAAGTGTAAGAACTGAAAGATATATTTGTAAGAAACTGAATATATATGCGTAAGAACTGAATATATATGCGTCAGAATTGAATATATATGTGTAAGAACTGAATATATATGTGAAATAACTAAATATATATGTGTAAGAACTGACTATATATGCGTAAGAACTGAATATATATTTGTAAGAACTGAATATATATGTGTAAGAACTGAATTATATATGTGTAAGACTGAATATATATGTGTAAGAACTGAATATATATGCGTAAGAACTGAATATATATGCGTCAGAACTGAATATATATGTGTAAGAACTGAATATATATGGTAAGAACTGAATATATATGCGTAAGAAATGAATATATATAAGAACTGAATATATATGCGTAAGAACTGAATATATATGTAAAAGAACTCAATATATATGTGTAAGAACTGATATATATGTGTAAGAACTGAATATATATTTGTAAGAACTGAATATATATGCGTAAGAACTGAATATATATGCGTAAGAATTGAATATATATGTGTTAGAACTGAATATATATGCATAAGACTGAATATATATGTGAAAGAACTGAATATATATGTGTAAGAACTGAATATATATGCCTAAGAACTCAATATATATGCGTAAGAACGCAATATATATGTGTAAGAAACGGGAATATATATGTGTAAGAACTGAATGTATATGTGTAAGAAACTGAATATATATGTGTAATAACTGAATATATGTAATACTGATTATATGCATAAGAACTGAATATATATGCGTAAGAATGAATATATATGCGTAAGAACTGAAATATATAAGAACTGAATATATATGCGTAAGAAATCAATATATATGCTTAATAACTGAATATATATGCGTCAGAACCGAATATATCTGTGTAAGAACTGAATATATATGCGTAAGAACTGAATATATATGCGTAAAAACTGATATATATGCGTAAGAACTGAATATATATTCGTAAGAAATCAATGTTATGTGTAAGAACTGATAATATGCGTCAGAACTGAATATATATGTGTAAGAACTGAATATATATGCGAGACTGAATTATATGCGTAAGAACTGAATATATATAAGAACTGAATATATATGCGTAAGAACTGAATATATATGTGAAAGAACTGAATATATATGTGTAAGAATGAATATATATGTGTAAGAACTGAAAATATATGCGTAGGAACTGAATATATATGCGTAAGAACGCAATATATATGTGTAAGAACGGAATATATATGTGTAAGAACGGAATATATATGTGTAAGATTTGAATATATATGTGTAAGAACTGAATATATATGTGTAAGAACTAAATATGTATGCGTAAAGAACTGAATATATATGCGTCAGAACTGAATATATATGTGTAAGAACTGATACATAGGCGTAAGAACTGAATACATATGCGTGAGAACTGAATATATATAAGAACTGAATATATATGCGTAAGAACTGAATATATATGTGAAAGAACTGAATATATATGTGTAAGAACTGAATATATATGCGTAAGAACTGAATATAT
>JAWPHD010025249.1:0-16877 GCA_037043455.1 Cyrtodaria siliqua | reverse complement strand
TGAATATATATGTGTAAGAACGCAATATATGTGTAAGAACGGAATATGTACGTGTAAAAACGGAATATATATGTGTAAGTACTGAACATATATGTGTAAGAAATGAATATATATTGCTTAGGAACTGAATATATATGCGTAAGAAATGAATATATATGCGTAAGAACTGAATATATATCTGTAAGAACTGAATATATATGTGTAAGAACTGAATATATATGCGTAAGAACGGAATATATATGTGTAAGAACGGAATATATATGTGTAAGAACGGAATATGTACGTTTAAGAACGGAATACATTAGTGTAAGAACTGAATATATATGTGTATATATGTGTAAGAACGGAATATATATGTGTAACAACTGAACATATATGTGTAAGAAGTGAATATATATGTGTAAGAACTGAATATATATGTGTAAGAACGGAATATATATGTGTAAGAACGGATTATGTACGTGTAAGAACGGAATATATATGTGTAAGAACTGAACATATATGTGTAAGAAATGAATATATATGCTTAAGAACTGAATATATATGCGTAAGAACTGAATATATATGCGTAAGAACTGAATATGTATCTGTAAGAACTGAATATATATGTGTATGAACGGAATATATATGTGTAAGAAGTGAATATATATGTGTAAGAACTGAATATATATGTGTAAGAACGGAATATATATGTTTAAGAACGGAATAAATATGTGTAAGAACGGAATATATATGTGTAAGAACTGAATATATATGTGGAAGAACTGAATATATATGCGTAAGAACTGAATATATATGCGTAAGAACGGAATATATATGTGTAAGAACTGAATATATATGTGTAAGAACGGAATATATATGCGTAAGAACTGAATATATATGCGTAAAAACTGAATATATATGCGTAAGAACTGAACATATATGCGTAAGAACTGAATATATATGCGTAAAAACTGAATATATATGCGTAAAAACTGAATATATATGCGTAAGAAAGGAATATATATGTGTAAGAACGAAATATATACTTGTAAGAACGGAATATATATGTGTAAGAACGGTATATATACCTGTAAGAACGGAATATATATGTGTAAGAACGGAATATATATTTGTAAGAACGGAATATATATGTGTAAGAACGGAATATATATGTGTAAGAACTGAATATATATGTGTAAGAACTAAATATATATGTGTAAGTACGGAATATATATGTGTAAGAAGTGAATATATATGTGTAATAACTGAATATATATGTGTAAGAACGGAATATATATGTGTAAGAGCAGAATAAATATGTGTAAGAATGGAATATATATGTGTAAGAACTGAATATATATGTGTAAGATCTGAATATATATGCGTAAGAACTGAATATATATGCGTAAAACTGAATATATATGCGTAAGAACTGAACATATATGTGTAAGAAATGAATATATATGCGTAAGAACTGAATATATATGCGTAAGAACGGAATATATATTTGTAAGAACGGAATATATATGCGTAAGAACTGAATATATATGTGTAAGAACGGAATATATATGTTTAAGAACGGAATATATATGTGTAAGAGCGGAATATATACGTGTAAGAACCGAATATATATGTGTAAGAACTGAATATATATTTGTAAGAACTGAATATATATGTGTAAGAACTGAATATATATGAGTAAGAACTGAATATATATGTGTAAGAACGGAATATGTACGTCTAAGAACGGAATATATATGTGTAAGAACGGAATATATATGTGTATATATGTGTAAGAACGGAATATATATGTGTAAGAACTGAATATATATGTGTAAGGAGTGAATATATATGTGTAAGAACTGAATATATATGTGTAAGAACGCAATATATGTGTAAGAACGGAATATGTACGTGTAAAAACGGAATATATATTTGTAAGAACTGAACATATATGTGTAAGAAATGAATATATATGCGTAGGAACTGAATATATATGCGTAAGAAATGAATATATATGCGTAAGAACTGAATATATATCTGTAAGAACTGAAAATATATGTGTAAGAACTGAATATATATGCGTAAGATCTGAATATATATGCGTAAGAACGGAATATTTATGTGTAAGAACGGAATATATATGTGTAAGAACGGAATATGTACGTGTAAGAACGGAATATATATGTGTAAGAACGGAATATATATGTGTAAGAAGTGAATATATATGTGTAAGAATTGAATATATGTGTAAGAACGGAATATATATGTTTAAGAACGGAATAAATGTGCGTAAGACCTGAATATATATGCGTAAGAACGGAATATATATGCGTAAGAACGGAATATATATATGTAAGAAGTGAATATATGTGTAAGAACTGAATATATATGCGACAGAACGGAATATATATGCGTAAGAACTGAATATATATGCGTAAGAACGGAATATATATGTGTAAGAACGGAATATATATGTGTATGATTTGAATATATATGTGTAAGAACGGAATATATGTGTAAGAATATATATGCGTAAGAACGGAATATATATGTGTAAGAACGGAATATATATACGTAAGAACTGAATATATATGTGTAAGAACTGAATAAATATGTGTAAGAACTGAATATATATGCGTAAGAACTGAATATATATGCGTAAAATTAAATATATATGCGAAAGAATGGAATATATATGCGTAAGAACGGAAAATATATGTAAGAACGGAATATATATGTGTAATAACGGAATATATATCTGTAAGAACGAAATATATACGTGTAAGAACGGAATATATATGTGTAAGAACAGAATATATATGTGTAAGAACGGAATATCTATGTGTATAAACGGAATATATATGTGTAAGAACGGAATATATATGCGTAAGAACTGAATATATATGTGTAAGAACTGAATATATATGTGTAAGAACTGAATATATATGCGTAAGAACAATATATATGCGTAAAACTGAATATATATGCGAAGGAACGGAATATATATGCATAAGAACGGAATATATATGTGTAAAAACGGAATATATATGTGTAAGAACGGAATATATACGTGTAAAAACGGAATATATATGGGTAAGAACAGAATATATACGTGTAAGAACGGAATATATATGTGTAAAAACGGAATATATATGTGTAAGAACGGAATATATACGTGTAAGAACGGAATATATACGTGTAAGAACGGAATATACATGTGTAAGAACGGAATATATATGCGTTAGAACGGAATATATATGTGTAAGAACGGAATATATATGTGTAAGAACGGAATATATGTGTAAGAATATATATGCGTAAGAACGGAATATATATGTGTAAGAACGGAATATATATGCGTAAGAACTGAATATATATGCGTAACACTGAACATATATGCGTAAGAACGGAATATATATGCGTAAGACGGAATATGTACGTGTAAGAACGGAATAAATATGTGTAAGAACGGAATATATATGTGTAACAACTGAATATGTATGTGTAAGAACTGAATATATATGTGTAAGAACTGAATATATATGCGTAAGAACGCAATATATATGTCTAAGAACGGAAAATATATGCGTAAGAACTGAATATATATGTGTAAGAACTGAATATATATGTGTAAGAACTGAATATATATGCGTAAGAACTGAATATATATGCGTAAGAACTGAACATATATGCGTAAGAACTGAACATATATGCGTCAGAACTGAAAATATATTCGTAAGAACGGAACATATATGCGTAAGAACTGAACATATATGCGTAAGAACTGAATATATAAGCGTCAGAACTGAATATATATGCGTAAGAACGGATTATATATGCGAAAGAACTGATTATATATGCGTACGAACTCAATATGTATGCGTAAGAACTGAATATATATGCGTAATAACTGAATATATATGCGTAAGAACTGAATATATATGCGTAACAACGGAATATATGTGAGTAAGAACGGAATATATATGCGTAAGGACGGAATATATATGTGTAAGAACTGAATATATATGTGTAAGAACGGAATATATATGCGTAAAAACTGAATATATATGCGTAAGAACTGAACATATATGCGTAAGAACTGAATATATATGCGTAAAAACTGAATATATATGCGTAAAAACTGAATATATATGCGTAAGAACGGAATATATATGTGTAAGAACGAAATATATACTTGTAAGAACGGAATATATACGTGTAAGAACGGAATATATATGTGTAAGAACGTAATCTATATGTGTAAGAACGGAATATATATGTGTAAGAACGGAATATATATGTGTAAGAACGAAATATATACTTGTAAGAACGGAATATATACGTGTAAGAACGGAATATATATGTGTAAGAACGTAATATATATGTGTAAGAACGGAATATATATGTGTAAGAACGGAATATATGTGTAAGAATATATATGCGTAAGAACGGAATATATATGTGTAAGAACGGAATATATATGCGTAAGAACTGAATATATATGCGTAACACTGAACATATATGCGTAAGAACGGAATATATATGCGTAAGAACGGAATATGTACGTGTAAGAACGGAATAAATATGTGTAAGAACGGAATATATATGTGTAACAACTGAATATGTATGTGTAAGAACTGAATATATATGTGTAAGAACTGAATATATATGCGTAAGAACGCAATATATATGTCTAAGAACGGAAAATATATGCGTAAGAACTGAATATATATGTGTAAGAACTGAATATATATGTGTAAGAACTGAATATATATGCGTAAGAAACTGAATATATATGCGTAAGAACTGAACATATATGCGTAAGAACTGAACATATATGCGTCAGAACTGAAAATATATGCGTAAGAACGGAAACATATATGCGTAAGAACTGAACATATATGCGTAAGAACTGAATATATAAGCGTCAGAACTGAATATATATGCGTAAGAACGGATTATATATGCGAAAGAACTGATTATATATGCGTACGAACTCAATATGTATGCGTAAGAACTGAATATATATGCGTAATAACTGAATATATATGCGTAAGAACTGAATATATATGCGTAACAACGGAATATATGTGAGTAAGAACGGAATATATATGCGTAAGAACGGAATATATATGTGTAAGAACTGAATATATATGTGTAAGAACGGAATATATATGCGTAAGAACTGAATATATATGCGTAAAAACTGAATATATATGCGTAAGAACTGAACATATATGCGTAAGAACTGAATATATATGCGTAAAAAACTGAATATATATGCGTAAAAACTGAATATATATGCGTAAGAACGGAATATATATGTGTAAGAACGAAATATATACTTGTAAGAACGGAATATATACGTGTAAGAACGGAATATATATGTGTAAGACGTAATATATATGTGTAAGAACGGAATATATATGTGTAAGAACGGAATATATATGTGTAAGAAAGGAATATATATGTGTAAGAAGTGAATATGTATGTGTAAGAACGGAATATATATGTGTAAGAACAGAATATATATGTGTAAGAAACGGAATATATATGTGTAAGAACTGAATATATATGTGTAAGAACGGAATATATATGGCGTTAGAACGGAATGAATATGCGTAAGAACTGAATATGTATCTGTAAGAACTGAATATATATGTGTATGAACGGAATATATATGTGTAAGAAGTGAATATATATGTGAAGACTGAATATATATGCGTAAGAATGGAATATATATGTGTAAGAACGGAATATATATGTGTAAGAACGGAATATGTACATTTAAGAAACGGAATATATTAGTGTAAGAACGGAATATATATGTGTATATATGTGTAAGAACGGAATATATCTGTGTAAGAACGTAATATATATGTGTAAGAACGGAATATATATGTGTAAGAAGTGAATATTACTATGTGTAAGAACTGAATATATATGTGTAAGAACTGAATATATATGCGTAAGAACTGAATATATATGCGTAAGAACTGAACATTTATGCGTAAGAACTGAAATATATGCGTCAGAACTGAAAATATATGCGTAAGAACGGAACATATATGCGTAAGAACTGAACATATATGCGTAAGAACTGAATATATAAGCGTCAGAACTGAATATATATGCGTAAGAACGGATTATATATGCGAAAGAACTGATTATATATGCGTACGAACTCAATATGTATGCGTAAGAACTGAATATATATGCGCAATAACTGAATATATATGCGTAAGAACTGAATATATATGCGTAACAACGGAATATATGTGAGTAAGAACGGAATATATATGCCGTAAGAACGGAATATATATGTGTAAGAACTGAATATATATGTGTAAGAACGGAATATATATGCGTAAGAACTGAATATATATGCGTAAAAACTGAATATATATGCGTAAGAACTGAACATATATGCGTAAGAACTGAATATATATGCGTAAAAACTGAATATATATGCGTAAAAACTGAATATAATATGCGTAAGAACGGAATATATATGTGTAAGAACGAAATATATACTTGTAAGAACGGAATATATACGTGTAAGAACGGAATACATATGTGTAAGGAACGTAATATATATGTGTAAGAACGGAATATATATGTGTAAGAACGGAATATATATGTGTAAGAACGGAATATATATGTGTAAGAAGTGAATATGTATGTGTAAGAACGGAATATATATGTGTAAGAACAGAATATATATGTGTAAGAACGGAATATATATGTGTAAGAACTGAATATATATGTGTAAGAACGGAATATATATGCGTTAGAACGGAATATATATGCGTAAGAAACTGAATATGTATCTGTAAGAACTGAATATATATGTGTCATGAACGAATATATATGTGTAAGAAGTGAATATATATGTGTAAGAACTGAATATATATGCGTAAGAATGGAATATATATGTGTAAGAACGGAATATATATGTGTAAGAACGGAATATGTACGTTTAAGAACGGAATATATTAGTGTAAGAACGGAATATATATGTGTATATATGTGTAAGAACGGAATATATCTGTGTAAGAACGTAATATATATGTGTAAGAACGGAATATATATGTGTAAGAAGTGAATATATATGCGTAAGAACGGAATATATATGTGTAAGAACGGAATATATATGTTTAAGAACTGAATATATATGTGTAAGAACGGAATATATATGCGTAAGAACTGAATATATATGCGTAAGAACTGAATATGTATCTGTAAGAACTGAATATATATGTGTATGAACGGAATATATATGTGTAAGAAGTGAATATATATGTGTAAAACTGAATATATATGGGTAAGAACGGAAATTATATGTGTAAGAAGTGAATATATATGTGTAAGAACGGAAATATATGCGTAAGAACGGAATATATATGTGTAAGAACGGAATATATATGTAAAAGAACGGAATATGTACTTTTAAGAACGGAATATATTAGTGTAAGAACGAAATATATATGTGTATATATGTGTAAGAACGGAATATATATGTGTTAGAACGTAATATATATGTGTAAGAACGGAATATATATGTGTAAGAACGGAATATATATGTGTAAGAAGTGAATATATATGTGTAAGAACGGAATATATATGTGTAAGAACGGAATATATATGTGTAAGAACTGAATATATCTGTGTAAGAACGGAATATCTATGCGTAAGAACTGAATATATATGCGTAAGAACTGAATATGTATTTGTAAGAACTGAATATATATGTGTATGAACGGAATATATATGTGTAAGAAGTGAATATATATGTGTAAGAAGTGAATATATATGTGTAAGAACGGAATATATATATGTGTAAGAACGGAATAAATATGTTTAAGAACGGAATATATATGTGTAAGAACTGAAATATATATATGTAAATACTGAATATATATGCGTAAGAATGAATATATATGCGTAAAACTGAATATATATGCGTAAGAACTGAACTTATATGTGTAAGAAATGAATATATATGAGTAAGAACTGAATATATATGCGTAAGAACGGAATATATATGTGTAAGAACGGAATATATATGCGTAAGAACTGAATATATATGTGTAAGAACGGAATATATATGTGTAAGAACGGAATATATATGTGTAAGAACGGAATATATACGTGTAAGAACGGAATATATATGTGTAAGAACGGAATATATATTTGTAAGAACGGAATATATATGTGTAACTACGGAATATATATGTGTAAGAACTGAATATATATTTGTAAGAAACTGAATATATATGTGTAAGAACGGAATATATATGTGTAAGAAGTGAAATATATGTGTAAGAACCGAATATATATGTGTAAGAACGGAATATATATGTGAAAGAACGGAACTAAATATGTGTAAGAACGGAATATATATGTGTAAGAACTGAATATATATGTGTATGATCTGAATATATATGCGTAAGAACTGAATATATATGCGTAAAAACTGAATATATATGCGTAAGAACTGAACATATATGTGTAAGAAATGAATATATATGCGTAAGAACTGAATATATATGCGTAAGAACGGAATATATATGTGTAAGACGGAATATATATGCGTAAGAACTGAATATATATGTGTAAGAACGGAATATATATGTGTAAGAACGGAATATATATGTGTAAGAACGGAATATATACGTGTAAGAACGGAATATATATGTGTAAGAACGGAATATGTATGTGTAAGAACGGAATATATATGTGTAAGAACGGTATATATATGTGTAAGAACTGAATATATATGTGTAAGAACTGAATGTATATTTGTAAGAACTGATATAATATGTGTAAGAACTGAATATATATGAGTAAGAACAGAATATATATGCGTAAAGAACGGAATATATATGTGTAAGAACGGAATATATATGTGTAAGAACGGAATATGTGCGTGTAAGAACGGAATATATATGTGTAAGAAATGAATATACATGCGTAGGAACTGAATATATATGCGTAAGAAATGAATATATATGCGTAAGAACTGAATATATATCTGTAAGAACTGAATAATATATGTGTAAAAAATGAATATATATGTGTAAGAATTGAATATATATGTGTAAGAACGAAATATATATGTGTAAGAACGAATATATATATGTAAGAACTGAATATATGTGCGTAAGAACTGAATATATATGCGTAAGAACGGAATATATATGCGTAAGAATGGAATATATATATGTAAGAAGTGAATATATGTGTAAGAACGGAATATATATGCGTAAGAACGGAATATATATGCGTAAGAACTGAATATATATGCGTAAGAACGGAATATATATGTGTAAGAACGGAATATATATGTGTAAGAACTGAATATATATGTGTAAGAACGGAATATATGTGTAAGAATATATATGCGTAAGAACGGAATATATATGTGTAAGAACGGAATATATATACGTAAGAACTGAATATATATGTGTAAGAACTGAATAAATATGTGTAAGAAATGAATATATATCCGTAAGAACTGAATATATATGCGTAAAATTGAATATATATGCGAAAGAACGGAATATATATGCGTAAGAACGGAAAATAATATGTAAGAACGGAATATATATGTGTAAGAACGGAATATATATATGTAAGAACAGAATATATACGTGTAAGAACAGAATATATATGTGTAAGAACGGAATATCTATGTGTATAAACGGAATATATATGTGTAAGAACGGAATATATACGTGTAAGAACGGAATATATCCATGTAAGAACGGAATATATATGTGTAAGAACGGAATATATTGCGTAGAACGGAATATATATGTGTAAGAACCGAATATATATGTGTAAGAACGGAATATATGTGTAAGAATATATATGCGTAAGAACGAAATATATATGTGTAAGAACGGAATATATATGCGTAAGAAACTGAATATATATGTGTAAGAACTGAATATATATGTGTAAGAACTGAATATATATGCGTAAGAACAATAAATATGCGTAAAACTGAATATATATGTGAAGGAACGGAAATATATATGCATAAGAACGGAATATATATGGTGTAAAAACGGAATATATATGCGTAAGAACGGAATATATACGTGTAAATACGGAATATATATGTGTAAGAACAGAATATATACATGTAAGACGGAATATATATGTGTAAAAATGGAATATATATGTGTAAGAACGGAATATATACGTGTAAGAACGGAATATATATGTGTAAGAACGGAATATATATGCGTTAGAACGGAATATATATGTGTAAGAACGGAATATATATGTGTAAGAACGGAATATATGTGTAAGAATATATATGCGTAAGAACGGAATATATATGTGTAAGAACGGAATATATATGCGAAAGAACTGTATATATATGCGTAACACTGAACATATATGCGTAAGAACGGAATATATATGCGTAAGAACTTGAATATGTACGTGTAAGAACGGAATATATATGTGTAAGAACGGAATATATATGTGTAACAACTGAATATATATGTGTAAGAACTGAATATATATGTGTAAGAACTGAATATATATGCGTAAGAACGTAATATATATGTCTAAGAACGGAATATAAATGCGTAAGAACTGAATATATATGTGTAAGAACTGAATATATATGCGTAAGAACTGAATATACATGCGTAAGAACTAAACATATATGCGTAAGAACTGAACATATATGAGTCAGAACTGAAAATATATGCGTAAGAACTGAACATATATGCGTAAGAACTAAACATATATGCGTAAAAACTGAATATATAAGCGTCAGAACAGAATATATATGCGTGAGAACGGATTATATATGCGACAGAACTAATTATATATGCTTACGAACTCAATATGTATGCGTAAGAACTGAATATATATGCGTAAGAACTGAATATATATGCGTAAGAACTGAATATATATGCGTAAGAACGGAATATATGTGAGTAAGAACGGAATATATATGCGTAAGAACGGAATACAATATGTGTAAGAACTGAATATATATGTGTAAGAACGGAATATATATGCGTAGGAACTGAATATATATGCGTAAAAACTGAATATATATGCGTAAGAACTGAACATATATGCGTAAGAACTGAATATATATGCGTAAAAACTGAATATATATGCGTAAAAACTGAATATATATGCGTAAGAACGGAATATATATGTGTAAGAACGAAATATATACGTGTAAGAACGGAATATATACGTGAAAGAACTGAATATATATGTGTAAGAACGTAATATATATGTGTAAGAACGGAATATATATGTGTAAGAACGGAATATATATGTGTAAGAACGGAATATATATGTGTAAGAAGTGAATATATATGTGTATGAACGGAATATATATGTGTAAGAACGGAATATATATGTGTAAGAACTGAATATATATGTGTAAGAACGGAATATATATGCGTTAGAACGGAATATATATGTGTAAGAACGGAATATATATGTGTAAGAACGGAATATATGTGGGGGAATATATATGCGTAAGAACGGAATATATATGTGTAAGAACTGAATATATATGCTTAAGAACTGAATATATATGCGTAAGCACGGAATATAATTGTGTAAGAACGGAATATATATGCGTAAGAACGGAATAATATTCTTAAGAACTGAATATATATGTGTAAGAACTGAATATATACTGTGTTAGAACTGAATATATATGCGTAAGAACTGAATATATATGCGTAAAACTGATTATATATGTGAAGGAACGGAATATATATGCGTAAGAACAGAATATATATGTGTAAGAACGGAATATATATGTGTAAGAACGGAATATATGTGTAAGAATATATATGAGTAAGAACGGAATATATATGTGTAAGAACGGAATATATATGCGAAAGAACTGTATATATATGCGTAATACTGAACATATATGCGTAAGAACGGAATATATATGCGTAAGAACGGAATATGTACGTGTAAGAACGGAATATATATGTGTAAGAACGGAATATATATGTGTAACAACTGAATATATATGTGTAAGAACTGAATATATATGTAAGAACTGAATATATATGCGTAAGAAAGCAATATATATGTCTAAGAACGGAATATATATGCGTAAGAACTGAATATATATGTGTAAGAACTGAATATATATGCGTAAGAACTAAATATACATGCGTAAGAACTGAACATATATGTGTAAGAACTGAACATATATGCGTCAGAACTGAAAATATATGCGTAAGAACTGAACATATATGCGTAAGAACTGAACATATATGCGTAAGAACTGAATATATAAGCGTCAGAACAGAATATATATGCGTGAGAACGGATTATATATGCGACAGAACTGATTATATAAGCGTACGAACTCAATATATATGTGTAAGAACGGAATATATATTTGTAAGAACGGAATATATACGTGTAAGAACGGAATATATATGTGTAAGAACGGAATATATATGTGTAAGAACGGAATATATATGTGTAAGAACGGTATATATATGTGTAAGAACTGAATATATATGTGTAAGAACTGAATGTATATTTGTAAGAACTGAATATATATGTGTAAGAACAGAATATATATGTGTAAGAAGTGAATATATATGTGTAAGAACTGAATATATATGTGTAAGAACTGAATATATATGCGTAAGAACTGAATATATATGCGTAAGAACTGAACATATATGCGTAAGAACTGAACATATATGCGTCAGAACTGAAAATATATGCGTAAGAACGGAACATATATGCGTAAGAACTGAACATATATGCGTAAGAACTGAATATATAAGCGTCAGAACTGAATATATATGCGTAAGAACGGATTATATATGCGAAAGAACTGATTATATATGCGTACGAACTCAATATGTATGCGTAAGAACTGAATATATATGCGTAATAACTGAATATATATGCGTAAGAACTGAATATATATGCGTAACAACGGAATATATGTGAGTAAGAACGGAATATATATGCGTAAGAACGGAATATATATGTGTAAGAACTGAATATATATGTGTAAGAACGGAATATATATGCGTAAGAACTGAATATATATGCGTAAAAACTGAATATATATGCGTAAGAACTGAACATATATGCGTAAGAACTGAATATATATGCGTAAAAACTGAATATATATGCGTAAAAACTGAATATATATGCGTAAGAACGGAATATATATGTGTAAGAACGAAATATATACTTGTAAGAACGGAATATATACGTGTAAGAACGGAATATATATGTGTAAGAACGTAATATATATGTGTAAGAACGGAATATATATGTGTAAGAACGGAATATATATGTGTAAGAACGGAATATATATGTGTAAGAAGTGAATATGTATGTGTAAGAACGGAATATATATGTGTAAGAACAGAATATATATGTGTAAGAACGGAATATATATGTGTAAGAACTGAATATATATGTGTAAGAACGGAATATATATGCGTTAGAACGGAATATATATGCGTAAGAACTGAATATGTATCTGTAAGAACTGAATATATATGTGTATGAACGGAATATATATGTGTAAGAAGTGAATATATATGTGTAAGAACTGAATATATATGCGTAAGAATGGAATATATATGTGTAAGAACGGAATATATATGTGTAAGAACGGAATATGTACGTTTAAGAACGGAATATATTAGTGTAAGAACGGAATATATATGTGTATATATGTGTAAGAACTGAATATATATGTGTATGAACGGAATATATATGTGTAAGAACGGAATATATATGCGAAAGAACTGTATATATATGCGTAATACTGAACATATATGCGTAAGAACGGAATATATATGCGTAAGAACGAAATATGTACGTGTAAGAACGGAATATATATGTGTAAGAACGGAATATATATGTGTAACAACTGAATATATATGTGTAAGAACTGAATATATATGTAAGAACTGAATATATATGCGTAAGAAAGCAATATATATGTCTAAGAACGGAATATATATGCGTAAGAACTGAATATATATGTGTAAGAACTGAATATATATGCGTAAGAACTGAATATACATGCGTAAGAACTGAACATATATGTGTAAGAACTGAACATATATGCGTCAGAACTGAAAATATATGCGTAAGAACTGAACATATATGCGTAAGAACTGAACATATATGCGTAAGAACTGAATATATAAGCGTCAGAACAGAATATATATGCGTGAGAACGGATTATATATGCGACAGAACTGATTATATAAGCGTACGAACTCAATATGTATGCGTAAGAACTGAATATATATGCGTAAGAACTGAATATATATGCGTAAGAACTGAATATATATGCGTAAGAACGGAATATATATGCGTAAGAACTGAATATATATGCGTAAGAACGGAATATATGTGAGTAAGAACGGAATATATATGCGTAAGAACGGAATATATATGCGTTAGAACGGAATATATATGTGTAAGAACGGAATATATATGTGTAAGAACGGAATATATGTGTAAGAATATATATGCGTAAGAACGGAATATATATGTGTAAGAACGGAATATATATGCGAAAGAACTGTATATATATGAGTAACACTGAACATATATGCGTAAGAACGGAATATATATGCGTAAGAACGGAATATGTACGTGTAAGAATGGAATATATATGTGTAAGAACGGAATATATATGTGTAACAACTGAATATATATGTGTAAGAACTGAATATATATGTGTAAGAACTGAATATATATGCGTAAGGACGCAATATATATGTCTAAGAACGGAATATATATGCGTAAGAACTGAATATATATGTGTAAGAACTGAATATATATGCGTAAGAACTGAATATACATGCGTAAGAACTAAACATATATGCGTAAGAACTGAACATATATGAGTCAGAACTGAAAATATATGCGTAAGAACTGAACATATATGCGTAAGAACTGAACATATATGCGTAAAAACTGAATATATAAGCGTCAGAACAGAATATATATGCGTGAGAACGGATTATATATGCGACAGAACTAATTATATATGCGTACGAACTCAATATGTATGCGTAAGAACTGAATATATATGCGTAAGAACTGAATATATATGCGTAAGAACTGAATATATATGCGTAAGAACGGAATATATGTGAGTAAGAACGGAATATATATGCGTAAGAACGGAATATATATGTGTAAGAACTGAATATATATGTGTAAGAACGGAATATATATGCGTAGGAACTGAATATATATGCGTAAAAACTGAATATATATGCGTAAGAACTGAACATATATGCGTAAGAACTGAATATATATGCGTAAAAACTGAATATATATGCGTAAAAACTGAATATATATGCGTAAGAACGGAATATATATGTGTAAGAACGAAATATATACGTGTAAGAACGGAATATATACGTGAAAGAACTGAATATATATTTGTAAGAACGTAATATATATGTGTAAGAACGGAATATATATGTGTAAGAACGGAATATATATGTGTAAGAACGGAATATATATGTGTAAGAAGTGAATATATATGTGTAAGAACGGAATATATATGTGTAAGAACGGAATATATATGTGTAAGAACTGAATATATATGTGTAAGAACGGAATATATATGCGTTAGAACGGAATATATATGTGTAAGAACGGAATATATATGTGTAAGAACGGAATATATGTGGGGGAATATATATGCGTAAGAATGGAATATATATGTGTAAGAACTGAATATATATGTGTTAGAACTGAATATATATGCGTAAGAACTGAATATATATGCGTAAAACTGATTATATATGTGAAGGAACGGAATATATATGCGTAAGAACAGAATATATATGTGTAAGAACGGAATATATATGAGTAAGAACGGAATATATGTGTAAGAATATATATGAGTAAGAACGGAATATATATGTGTAAGAACGGAATATATATGCGAAAGAACTGTAAATATATGCGTAATACTGAACATATATGCGTAAGAACGGAATATATATGCGTAAGAACGGAATATGTACGTGTAAGAACGGAATATATATGTGTAAGAACGGAATATATATGTGTAACAACTGAATATATATGTGTAAGAACTGAATATATATGTAAGAACTGAATATATATGCGTAAGAAAGCAATATATATGTCTAAGAACGGAATATATATGCGTAAGAACTGAATATATATGTGTAAGAACTGAATATATATGCGTAAGAACTGAATATACATGCGTAAGAACTGAACATATATGTGTAAGAACTGAACATATATGCGTCAGAACTGAAAATATATGCGTAAGAACTGAACATATATGCGTAAGAACTGAACATATATGCGTAAGAACTGAATATGTAAGCGTCAGAACAGAATATATATGCGTGAGAACGGATTATATATGCGACAGAACTGATTATATAAGCGTACGAACTCAATATGTATGCGTAAGAACTGAATATATATGCGTAAGAACTGAATATATATGCGTAAGAACTGAATATATATGCGTAAGAACGGAATATATGTGAGTAAGAACGGAATATATATGCGTAAGAACGGAATATATATGTGTAAGAACGGAATAAATATGTGTAAGAACGGAATATATATGTGTAAGAACTGAATATATATGTGTAAGATCTGAATATATATGCATAAGAACTGAATATATATGCGTGAAACTGAATATATATGCGTAAGAACTGAATATATATGCGTAAGAACGTTATATATATGTGTAAGAACGGAATATATATGCGTAAGAACTGAATATATATGTGTAAGAACGGAATATATATGTGTAAGAACGGAATATATATTTGTAAGAACGGAATATATACGTGTAAGAACGGAATATATATGTGTAA
>JAWPHD010025248.1:0-16878 GCA_037043455.1 Cyrtodaria siliqua | reverse complement strand
TGTTACCTCACCAACACTGAAGTCCAATGGCAATGTTACCTCTTGGAACACCCTGGTGCCCGACTCTGTAGGCTTATGGCAATGGTACCTCATGGTACACCGTGGTGCCCGACACTGTAAGCTAATGACTATGGTGCCTTATTGTACACACTGGTGCCAGACACTATGGTGCCGACAATATTATGAAAGACATCTTGATCTGAAAGAGTCTCAATAATACATGACGTGTTACAAATCAGAATTGCTTTCAGGTAAAAGTCAAGTTAAAATAATAACACATAGCTAGTTAGGATGATAAGTTGATAACATCCATCATATCTGTAAAACACTCCTCATTTTGTTTGTTTGCTAATTGCATAATGCTGTGTATTGCTGAACATGAAACGATTATTCATTTGCGTTTAATTTGTCATGCATGTCCATAACATGTTGAATTTAAGCAAAGAATAATTACGCACTTAAGTTTGTCGTGCATCGTGGTCTGTAACAGTTTGTTTACAGACAGAACCAGTATCATGAAGGTTTATAATAGAGGGTGTTGTCCCATAATAGTGGGATGAAACACCCACATACAAAATAATCATATACTCTGATCCGACGCTGTGAAGGACAGTCCCTGAATCAACATCATTTTATCATTTTATTATGATTTATCTCATAAAAAGCTCCCTGGAGACATGGAAACAGTTTCAAATCAATCATTCTTCAGTTGTGTTTGATTATTTATGAGCATTGCCATCTTTGCATGTGTGTGCTTTAATTTTAATATGCTTTTAACACTAAGACATTTAATTATTAATGGATAAGCTAGTATAAACAACTTGTCCCACCTGTTGTAGATAATGTCCTTATTAATAGAATCGATGTAATGGATGTCGAGGTAGTGCAACTAGCTGCCAGGGTTATGTCCCCTTTTGTGGAATTCCACTGGAAGTGCATTAACAAAAGGAAAAAATTAAAACTCAAATAATCCGGAATATTTTTACATGTAACTTGCAGTTTAATATGTTTACACTTTTATCTAGACTGTGCTATATTACTTCTATAATTAATACTTACTTGATAAAAGTGTGTTTATTGATCCATATTCAGCTTATGTCATTCTCAAGGTCAAGTGTGTATTGACTAATTGACATATTTATCTAGTATGTATTTCTAATTCAAGGGTTGCACATGCAGCCTAGACAAATGCGTAAACATATTATGCTGAAAGTGTCATGCAAACATATTCAAGAGTATTTGAGTTCTATTTGAGTTCTAATTGAGTTCTAATTTGTATCTCAAATGCAATCTCTATGGCATTACACAATAGGGAACATACTCCTTAAAGAGGAAAAGAGTTATAACACTTGTTTGCTCATATTGCCGTTATTGGGATGTGCAGTGACCTCCAAGGGAGGTTAAAAGAGGAAATGTAGCAGTCACAGAGGACATTTAACCAAAAACACGCAAACCAAACAAAAAATGGTAATTTCCAGCACATTTAAGATTATGTATGACGTCGAGAAGAGGAAGACTTTTTCCTGGACAGAATCATGCAGTACTGTATCCCTAGCCTCCCGCCATCATCCTTAAACACTTCATCTCTTAAAAGTCATGCAAATATGCAGTTTGAAAGAACTATAGATAGGCCTAACCTTCAGGTAGCTGCTAATGTGACCGAGTTCCATGTACTAAATTGTTTTACTGGGAGAAAACTTAAAGTGCATGGATTGAATTAAACTGTAGTTGAACTGCTTGTCAATAATTTTTAGATATTTCCAGAACAAAAAGAATTGAAGGATACAATGTCATAGAAATCTGGGAACCATGCCCAACTCTTACTGTCGAAATTAAACCAGCTCGGAGGATCGACCCAGTGCACCCACACCGAATCCCGGAAGATTTTCATTTTTTTTCCTTCCCAAAATCTACTGTGTTGAAGGTCAGGTTCGTTATTGTAAAATGAAATATGCACAAGAATCTTCTATCACAGTTGCATGGAAACGTTACAGATTATATTCAATGCAATTTTAGCAGCATTTCATGAGTTATAAAGTAAACTTGTGGAAAGTAGGTACCTTCTAACTCTAAATCAACAATTACAAAAATAATCAAACATTGGACTTCCTGCACACGTGAGTGCAGTATAGCTTGACTGACTCTCTACCAATATAGTTAAATTGATCAAATTTGACATGTGTGTTAGTTCCTTCATTTTGCTAAAACATCATATGTACCATTAGGTTATAGAAATCAACTGAACTACTGATTAAAAAAACAATTAGCTCATGTTTGTCATAGGACCGTGGGTAAAAATGTACTGTTGCAATAGAACAAAAATGTTTGTTGCTCGATAGATCCCGATTGTATGACAGTAATGTATCGAGCAGTTTGAATGCATGGTAAACAGTATAGTATCCTGAAGTTATTATCTGGAGTAATTTTTAGCTCGACTTTTTCAACGAAAAGAAAAAAGCTGTTGCCCGGCTGAAAACTGGTTTTCTAGGGAAATTCCTGCACTGACAGGCGGTGTTTCTTGTTTATTTTAGAATCTCCAAACTCCTCCTGTTTGAATTTTTTCATATCTGACCCCCATAGGTACCTAGCATCTGTCCTGTCCATCCGAGTGTCCTGGACCGTCCCAGATTGCACCCCGAAAAGTTTGTGTGTCTATCTCTCCTCCCACAGTTTTCAACCAGTTGTTTTGAAACATTACAGGATGTTTACCTATGAGGTCAAGATGATCTCTCCCATGCACAGTTGTCCAGTGATCCAAGTGTCCTGGACCTTCCGAGATTGCATCTCAAAAAGATTGTGTGTCTTATAATCTCACCCATAGTCTCAACCCATTGTTTTGAAACTTTACAGGATGTGCATATCGATTTAGCATCAAAATCGTCTGTATATTACCCGAGTTACAGCACTTTTTCATAAACTTTTAAGTTTTCTGCTGATTGTTTTCAGTGGGGGCATCCGTGACCCATGGACACATTTCTGGTTTTCAATATGAGAGTTTAAAATTATAATGACAGATGTGTACTCTCTCCGAAGTAATTAAGTGGCAAAGACTTAGACATTTAATTTGCATACTGCAATTGCATTTTATCTAGACCGGATTTATATACATTGAAATAAAATAAAATTGTTAAAACTAAATTTGAAAAAAAAAATGCACCATACCATATATTAAAAAATATTTTATTTTATTGAACTTTAACTATACCTGTGTCAAATTTCCTGTTGAATAAGTTTTTATATCCCAAATCCACAATGTCTATACACCTGCATGAATTGCTGTCTCAAACTGTCATTGCTGGATTATTGAATAACGCTAAATGAGCGTCTTGCGATCAATCCACATCCTATACATGAACGTCTGATGAATGTTTAATGCTCCGATGATTCAGGGGTCTTTCAATGACGCTTTTGAGAAACTACTCGATTTAATCCCATATGCTAATATTACATCACTTTGTGCTCGATCACTTGTCGCCGTTTAAAAACTTCACCTTTTATATATATTTTAGTATATTTCTCACGAGTTATGGTTTATTTAAAAAAAAAGAAATACATGCGATCGATTAAGACTCCAGGTTGAATATTACAATTAACATTTATAGCATAGTATTCAGCAGAGTATTTTTAAATTGTTATTATTTGTAAACCGGGTGCGATAAACCTTTCAATACTCTGCGGAATGCATTGTAGTCTGGTATTGTGATCTCGCACTGTGCCTTGTACACTTCATGGTCCACTGGATGATCACTGTTAAAAGCTTCTGTACGAGTCCGTCTGACTGTGATATACATATTGGATCAAACTTCTAACTGATATTAATACTAGATGGAATGTTCCACATTTGTTTGATAATACAGAAATATATACAGGAAAAACTAAAAAAAAAAGGAAAAAATCTCAAGATTTAACCAGTGTACAGTTTTTGACATTTTACTAAGATGAATAGTTTTCACACATGAAATAAACTGGCAGGAGGTATATAGTACTGGTTCTACCCAGAAAAAAATAACCTTGATTTTTAGCTCTACTGATCAGAGATCAGCAGAGCTTATGCCGTGGTGCGGCGTCCGTCGTCCGTCCGTCTGTCCGTCTGTCTGTCCGTAAACTTTTATTTGTAGCGACTTCACAGCTGAAACTACTGGATGGATATTCATGAAACTTTACAGAAATGTTGCCCATAAAGTCTAGTTGATCCTAGCAAAAATTCATGTTGATGTGAAATCCAAGATGGCCGCCAAAGCTAAAAATAGAGTTTTAAAATACAAGTTTGTAGCGACTTCTTCTTGAAAACTATAAGTGATATTGATATGGGACTTTTTCTAAAATGATCAGCATGACATGATGTTGATCCTAGTCAAAAATCGTTTTGATTCAACGTTAAACATGGCTGCCAGTGGCCATCTTTGTTTACATAGAGTTATATAGTAAAAACTTGTAGCGACTACTTCTCTGAAACTACTTGGCGGATTGTCATGAAACTTTACAGGAATGTTGCTCTTGATGTCTAATTGATCCTAGAAAAATTTCAGGTCGGCCGGAAATTCAAGATGGCCGTCATAGCTAAAAATAGATTTTTAAAAAATAAGTTTGTAGCGACTACTTCTTGAAAACTATAAGTGATATTGATATGGGACTTTTTCTAAAATGATCAGCATTACATGATGTTGATCCTAGTCAAAAATCGTTTTGATTCAACGTTAAACATGGCTGCCAGCGGCCATCTTTGTTTACATAGAGTTATATAGTAAAAACTTGTAGCGACTACTCCTCTGAAACTACTTGGCGGATTGTCATGAAACTTTACAGGAATGTTGCTCTTGATGTCTAATTGATCCTATCAAAATTTCAGGTTGGCCGGAAATTCAAGATGGCCGTCACAGCTAAAAATAGATTTTTAAAAAATAAGTTTGTAGCGACTACTTCTTGAAAACTATAAGTGATATTGATATGGGACTTTTTCTAAAATGATCAGCATGACATGATGTAGATCCTTGTGGAAAATTATTTTGATTCGACGTTAAACATGGCTGCCAGTGGCCATCTTTGGTTACATAGAGTTATATAGTAAAAACTTGTAGCGACTACTCCTCTGAAACTACTTGACGGATGTTCATGAAACTTCACAGGAATGTTGCTCTTGATGTCTAGTTGATCCTAGAAAAATTTCAGGTCGGCCGGAAATTCAAGATGGCCGCCACAGCTAAAAATAGATTTAAAATAAATAAGTTTGTAGCAACTACTTCTTCAAAACAATAAGAGATATTGATATGGGACTTTTTCTAAAATGATCAGTATGACATGATGTTGGTCCTTGTCGAAAATCGTTTTGATTTGACCTTAAACATGGCTGCTTTGTTTACATAGAGTTATATAATGAAAACTTGTAGCGACTACTTCTTTGAAACTACCTGACGGATTTTCATGAAACTTCACAGGAATGTTGCTCTTAATGTCTTATTGATCTTAGCAAAATTTCAGGTCGGCCGTAAATTCAAGATGGCCGCCACGGTTAAAAATAGATTTTCAAAAAACAAGTCTGTAGCGACTACTTCCTGAAATCAAAATCAATCAGTAGAGCTTCAAGGTCATTGACCTCTTGTTTAAATAAATATCATAATTTCAGGTTTTTAGCTCTACTGATCAGAGATCAGCAGAGCTTATGCCGTGGTGCGGCGTCCGTCGTCCGTCCGTCTGTCCGTCCGTCTGTCTGTCCGTCCGTCCGTTAACTTTTGTTTGTAGCGACTACTTCTCTGAAACTACTGGATGGATATTCATAAAACTTTACAGAAATGTTGCCCATGAAGTCTAGTTGATCCTAGCAAAAATTCATGTTGATGTGAAATCCAAGATGGCCGCCAAAGCTAAAAATAGATTTTTTAAATTCAAGTTTGTAGCGACTACTTCTTGAAAACTATAAGTGATATTGATATGGGACTTTTTCTAAAATGATCAGCATGACATGATGTTGGTCCTTGTCGAAAGTCGTTTTGATTTGACGTTAAACATGGCTGCCAGCGGCCATCTTTGTTTACATAGAGTTATATAATGAAAACTTGTAGCGACTACTCCTCTGAAACTACTTGACGGATTTTCATGAAACTTCACAGAAATGTTGCTCTTGATGTCTAATTGATCCTAGCAAAATTTCAGGTCGGCCGGAAATTCAAGATGGCCACCATGGCTAAAAATAGATTTTCAAAATACAAGTTTGTAGCGACTACTTCTTGAAAACTATAAGTGATATTGATATGGGACTTTTTCTAAAATGATCAGCATGACATGATGGTTATTCAAGTCTAACATTATTTTGATTCGACGTTAAACATGGCTGCCAGTGGCCATGTTTGTTTACATAGAGTTATATAATGAAAACTTGTAGCGACTACTCCTCTGAAACTACTTGACGGATTTTCATAAAACTTCACAGGAATGTTGCTCTTGATGTCTTATTGATCCTAACAAAATTTCAGGTCGGCCGGAAATTCAAGATGGCCGCCATGGCTAAAAATAGATTTTCAAAATACAAGTTTGTAGTGACTACTTCTTGAAAACTATAAGTGATATTGATATGGGACTTTTTCTAAAATGATCAGCATGACATGATGGTTATTCAAGTCGAACATTATTTTGATTCGACGTTAAACATGGCTGCCAGTGGCCATATTTGTTTACATAGAGTTATATAATGAAAACTTGTAGCGACTACTCCTCTGAAACTACTTGACGGATTTTCATAAAACTTCACAGGAATGTTGCTCTTGATGTCTTATTGATCCTAGCAAAATTTCAGGTCGGCCGGAAATTCAAGATGGCCGCCATGGCTAAAAATAGATTTTCAAAATACAACTTTGTAGCGACTACTTCTTGAAAACTATAAGTGATATTGATATGGGACTTTTTCTAAAATGATCAGCATGACATGATGGTTATTCAAGTCGAACATTATTTCGATTCGACGTTAAACATGGCTGCCAGTGGCCATGTTTGTTTACATAGAGTTATATAATGAAAACTTGTAGCGACTACTCCTCTGAAACTACTTGACAGATTTTCATAAAACTTCACAGGAATGTTGCTCTTGATGTCTAATTGATCCTAGCAAAATTTCAGGTCGGCCGGAAATTCAAGATGGCCACCACGGCTAAAAATAGATTTTCAAAAAACCAGTTTGTAGCGACTACTTCCTGAAATCAAAAACAATCAGTAGAGCTTCAAGGTCATTGACCTCTTGTTTCAAATTTTCTTTCGTTATATTACCATGCACCGTTTTAAACATATTATTTATGCAATATAATCGAGTTATTATCAGCAATATACACAATATAGACAGTTAATGCTTTTTCATTGTAGAAAAACTATTGGGAGCAGTTCGAGGTTTTTGAAATTCGATTGCGCTCGATAGCTGTATGATACATGTAGGTCCCTTTAGTTTGCACATGGTTGAAAGTAGTGATATTGTGCTGAATTACTTCCAAGACTAATTTTCACATAAAAGAAGAGCTATTACCTTTCATAAATAATTTGCAAGTTATATGAAATGGCTATCGATCACCTTTTCTTACGCTCACTTTAATATGGCATGTGCAATGTCTTCACTATATAGGTCAACTAGCTTCGTTTTCTTTAAACTTACAAATTAGCAATTATTTTTATAAGATAGATAAAAGCCTTAAAACTTACAAGCACCTTAAGTTTCATATATAGAGATATATATTTTAATTTATTTTAAAAAGATATATTAATTTGAAGCAGTTTTATACAGTGTTAATAGGAAAATAATATCATAAAATATGAAGTATATGTACATGTAAATTAAGCATTGTTTACCTTACAAATGTATTTCATAATGAGCTACAGGTATGTTTATTTCAATCCAGTATTGGTGAAATAAATGACGGTAATAATTGGTGAATGAAATTATTTTAGAAATTTGAGTACATCTGGGATTAAGGTTATATCTACTCCTCAAAATAATTTAAGGACCACAAAAGAACAGTAATAATTTATACTTAGTCTTTAATATTATGGATTTCATGTTCATATAAAAAGTTAATACATATGTGAAATGTAACATTTGTAAAAAAAAAAATACAACTGAACATAAAAATTGCAAAAAGACAGTGACTGTTCAATTACAACATTTAAAAAAAAAAAAGACCAAAATCTAAACATGGTCCTTAAATTATTTTGAGGAGTATATTAATGTTTTAGATAAATTTATTAATGCATATCTGTATTGAAAACAAAAAGTGAATATCTTTTCACATGATCTGTGAATTTCTTTTAAGATCAGTCACAACAGGTTTAAATAGTATATTAATTATTTATTAAACAACTTTGTTCAGCAGACTGTGAAATAAGACATTTGTCAAAGAATTTGTGCTTTGTAATTTATAATCTTTAAAAGTCGGAAGAAAATCCATCTGATCAACCTGATGGATATTTTATTTATAACTCATTTATTATAGATCTTTATATAGAATCTATATATACCACTTACTGTATGTGTAACAGCTAGGTGGTGAAAAAATATTGCCTAAAAGGGGGGGCGCGCGTCTGTTCGAACCCTCGTAGTGCACCGTGCTAGTGCTCAACCAATTGATCTATCATGGATGCGTACACAGCAAACAACCTTTCATCAGATACCTGGTTACATACACCCCTCACAAGATTGAAATTTAGGGATTGAAATTCATACCTGCATTTCTAAATATACATGAGAACCACTGCTGTTGTTTCTTGTGATGATCCTAGACGAGCCCCCAAAATGTAGAAGGTGGTGCAAAAAACAAGCCTAAATGGGGTCTCAAACCTCAGCTCTCTGACTATATATTGACTGAGATAATTTGAATGAATGAACGAATGGTGTTTTATGGCACGTTGACACATAAAAAGGTCATATTGTGCGCAAAAACTGATGAAAGATGAAGAAATGAAGTAGTAATTAAAAATTAATGTAACTATAGAAAGATAAAACTATAACTATTTACAAATAAAAGATGATATGGTAGTAATATAAACTATGTATATAATTATGTTTATCAACAAATGCCCGTCAACGGGTGGGTATAATAAACAAGTAAATATTTATGAAGTCTGATTTCTTCCAGGAAATCTAAAACAAGACTAAAATCTATAGTATCAATTAACTCTTTCATAGTATATAACTATTAACATTTTTATGTACCTTTGCCTATTAGACTAAGGATCAAAGTCTACACATTCCAACAAGATATGTTTGACCGTTAACAGTGCAAAACAGGGTATACATTCTGGTAATTGCTCACCTTGTAATAAATATGAATGTGTATTCCCTATCCTGCACCGGGCTAGAATAACTTCTTCTTGATGAATGGGTCTACTAGAAGGACGCCATCTCTGAGTAACGGTTTAATTGAATGGAGTTTATTGTGTCAGACTGACAAATCTCAAGTGGCTTGCCATTAAGAGTTACGAATATAATTATGTGTTAATACAACTTTTAAAACCAGTGTAAAGTAGTTTAAATTGGATTAGATATATGTAAAACCTAATGCTGCCTTAGCAGCACTGTCAGCTATATCATTACCACATAATCCTACATGGCTTGGAAGCCAGCAGAAAATAATAACTATCAAATATAAGAATTCTACTTTTCTAAAAGTTGAAGCACAACTGGGTTATCATGGTTCATATTACCCAAGGCTTGAAGAGATGAAAGGGAATCAAAAAAGATTACAAAATGGTCATTATCAGATTCCTGAATATAGCCCTGAGCTAATTTGAGGACACACAATTTGCATTATACCTTTCGCATATACCTGTACCTGGTTATAATTACATATGATTAAAATAAAGCCTTAACTTCTATATGCATGCACTGTTGTTGTTTTTCACTACAATATAACATATAAACAATGAAAACATAAGGTTGTGTTTAATAAAAAAAAAGAAGATTTTTTATCTTCATCTAAAAGTGACAAAACTCAAGTGTTTTAAGTTTTCTCACTTCTGGATGGATAATTTCAACGCAATGCAGTGAGCAAAGTATTTTCTATATAAAACGCTTAAAGATTATAAGATAAGCATTGTGATTGCATCATGTTAAGATTTGCAGATTCCTTAGTCTCCATTCCAGTTTAATCTGTAATAAAGTATATTATAATACTCCAGGCAGACCAGATTGGTTTGATAATTATTGACACATATTTTTTGAGATAATAAAAGATCTTCCCTTCAAGAAAATTGTTTGTTTGAGAGGGTGGATGGGTGGGTGGGCAGTCGGGCGAGCGTCAAACTCATTTTTTTTCACTCAATAACTTAAGTTAGCAATGACATATTGTGACTAAACTTGCTGTGTAGGTAGCTTATATGGAAAGGAAGCTTGGGATTAAATTGCATTTGAGGTCAGTGGGATCAATGTCAAGGCTGCTGTTACTAAAATAGAAAAATGGTTTCTGCTCAGTAACTTTTGTTAGGAATGAGTTATTGTGAGGAAACTTGCTGTGTAGGTATCTTATATGGACAGGAAGCTTGTGATTGCATTTCAAGTCACTAGGATCAAGGTCAAGGCTGCTGTTACTAAAAATAGAAAAATTGGTTTCTGCTCAATAACTTTCATAATTAGTAATCAAATATTGTGATGAAACTTGCTGTACAGGTAGATTATATGGAAGGGAAGCTTGGGATTGCATTTGAGGTCACTGAGTTCAAGGTCAAGTCTGTTACAAAAAATAGAAAAATGGTTTCTGGACAATGACTTCAGTTAGGAATGAGATATTGCAACAGAACTTTCCCTATAGGTAGCTAATATAAGGAAAGGATTTTTTAGGTCCCTGGGTTCAAGGTCAAGGTTGCTTTCCTAAAAATAGAAAAAAATGGTTTCTGGACAATAACTTCAGATAGGAATGAGCTATTGCAACACAACTTGCTGTTAAAGTAGCTTATATGGAAAGGAAGCTTGGGATTGCATTTAAAGTTACTGGGGTCAAGGTCAAGGTCGCTATTGCTAAAATGAGAAAAATGTTTCTGGCCAATAACTTTAGGTTACTGTAGTAATGCCAAAGTAAATGTTGTAAGCTGTCTTTGAAAATATCAGACCTTACGATTTGCAAATTTATCAAATATCTTGAAATACCAGTGTTATATATATATACTGAAAGAAATAAGTTTAGCACAGTCTTTTAGATATCTAGCTTAAAGAAACTGAATGTTTATTTTATAATGTGAAGCATTTGATAACTTTGGAATGTCAGAAGGTGTTCTTGTTTTTCACTTAAAAGTAAGTATCAGAGTTATCTCCCATTTATATAAAACAAAAATGTTCACGTTAAAAATAAGAATATTATCAAGAACAGGGTTAAACTTAATTAAATAACTATTCTGGGTTTCGAGTGATAAAAAACGCAAAAACAATTGCCATTAACCTTGACATTATAATGAAATTATGAACCAAAGTTTTAAATCCTTTTAAATTGAAATAAGAATGAAATTATAATTTGTGTAAAGCAGGTAAATTAAAACATGTTGCTACTTTTGTTTCGTTTAAAAATAATGTCCTGCATGTACTTGTTAATTATGTTGATTATATTTTTAATGACGGCTGAAACAAATAGCCTTGAATCTGCTCAGTGGGATTTACCATGTTATTTATGTGCTAAACTTATTTCTTTCAGTATATATGTCACCAGTTTAATTATAATATTGTTGTGTGTCCTTTTAAGATTTAATTGTAATCATCATGCAAAAAATTCACAATAATTGCATGGATTAACTAATTATTTCCAAATTTCCAAAAATAAATGCACGTAAATATAATAGTAATTATAGCCTCACATACCTCAGTAAAGACTAAATACTTTCCATTCTCTGCAGTCTTGCCAGTATAAAATAGTGGTAGAGTATGTAAGGTTCTATTGCTGTGTCATGGTTCACTGTCATGTATTGTAATTTATAAATACTTTTCATAAATCATAATGGATATATTGGGAAGCATTTATTTAAAATATGGTTTCCTTGCTTTTGTTTAACGTCGGCATAATTCATTTGCTATAAACTATACCCTATTCAGTATGGTTGGTCCACTTGTTGACGGTTTATCTCAGATCTTAAATATCTATTGTAATAACCTTAAATAATTCAGAATTTCGTAAAGAGCTATTATTTCACAGTTATTATAGGGCGAGAGTTTAGAGTTATTGTGTATTGAACCGATTGTTTTCTGTAGAAATTCGCACTTCAATTACAGATATAAACAAACAGTTGGTGCCAATTTTGCTTTTTTATGTTTTAACTTGTTTTGCCAATCCCGCTATGGTTATTTAACCTCTGATCAAGTTTTCATACCTTGCGTTATCTGAGAGTTTATGTTACAAAACTTACACATGATCCACTCTGTGAGAAAAAAAAAATGGGGCTTTATTACCAGTGTATGATTATGTCCTAAATATTTTGTTTCATTTCACTAAATCAAAGCCAATATTTACCGGTACTTCAAAATTCAGGAGGAGACTTTTCTGGTCTGTGGAGTGTAACCATGCCTCTTTTACACTTATTTTTCTCTCTATGTAATTTAAAGGCGGAATGTACAATGTTATAAAAATACCAAACTTGAATAATATTTATGTGACCTTTATAAATTTGTGGATTAACCTAACTTGTCACTTCACCTTGACCTAACGTGTCACTTCACATTGACTTAGCTTGTCGCTTGACCTTGAACTTGTCGTTTGAACCTTGATAATTATGAAGCTCTGTTGAGTATCCTATCTTTTTATCCAATGAGTTCAATATTAAAGTAAAAAATACACAGTCAGGAATGTAATATTCTGTTTATCACATTATAAACTCCCAAGGCCAGGGCAACGACATGGAAGTTTCATTTTCATGTTGTCAATTTACCTTTTACACGGCACCTGAATTTGGAAGTGAAGTCATGATGTCAACAGTGTTACATGGCTGTTACGTGTTAACAAATCTTGTCTAGTGGTAGAGTGTTGTGCCTTGAGGATCGAAAAGTTGTAGGTTCAATCCCCACCATGACCATAATTATGTGTTGTGTCCGGCCCTGAGCTGCTGAAGACACTTTATCTGCATTTACTCTAAATACAGGTTCTACCCAGGAAGACAGAGTGATTAAAATCACTTCAGAGAGCTTCTGTTACAATTGATGTAAAATAAATAAGTTTAAACTAACAAATAATGTGACACCTTGAACCAAATTTAAAGTTAATTACATGTATTTTAATAAGTAATATTTGAAAAATGTGGTAAATAATAAAGACCCTATCCTGCCATCAACAGGCAAATTTTACAACATACATGTATGTACACCATTTCTAAACCCGTGACTGATGACGAGGTATAATATATAACTTCCATATTTTGAGAATCCAAACTCTATATATAGACACGATATAAATGGCTTTAACCAGCCAGGCCAAACCCCAAAACTCAGGATCGTCGAATTAAGACTTACCAACTCACAATTCATTTGTAGTTTTGTAGTGTAATTTTGCCGCTTTTTGGTGGGATAGTTCCTTTAAGGTCTGTATGATATACAGGATTTTAATTAATAATAGAGTCTTAATGGTTTGGCTGTAATTATATACAAACACAGTTATTCACATCTCATTTGCATATTTATTAAACTAGTGTATTTTGATAAATAATTAAGTCATGGCTTTATTACATTCCAGAAGCCAAGTTTTTTGTGGTATATATAAACTATAAATAAAATTAACCAGCCCAACTTGCCGAAATTTCTCACAAATTGTTAAGGATGAAACCATATGCACTTTTCAGCTGAAGTCACTCAGTCTGGGTCCCTCATGCTAAGTGCCCCTCCCTTCTGACTCAGCATCTGTTTACTTGATAAATTTTATTTATTTCATCCATCAGTGGTTAATGAAGAAACCAATGAAAATGTTAAAATTTTCACTATAGGTGGCTATTAAATAATCTGTCATATTTGTTTATTATTCAGGTGTCATGTAGGTTATATATCAGTTTATTCTGCTTCGTTTAATGCTTCACTGGTTCTTTCAAATGAACATATTTGAAATGTGAGAAAGTTTTACATAATGGCCCATCCATGAACTCTATCTGTACATAATAAGCTACTATATATAGTTACAGCATAATATGAATGCAAGATTGTCACACTTTCAAGATCTAACCTTAAAGGGACAAATGGCATCTTGATTTTTAGCTCGACTGATCAGAGATCAGCAGAGCTTATGCCGTGGTGCGGCGTCCGTCCGTCCGTCTGTCTGTCCGTAAACTTTTTTTGTAGCGACAACTCCTCCGAAACTACTTAATGGATTTTCATGAAACTTTACAGAAATGTTGCCCATGAAGTCTAGTTGATCCTAGCAAAAATTCATGTAGATGTGAAATCCAAGATGGCTGCCAAATCTAAAAATAGGTTTTTAAAAAACAAGTTTGTAGTGACTACTTCTTGAAAACTCTAAGTGATATTGATATGGGACTTTTTCTAAAATGATCAACATGACATGATGTTGGTCCTTGTCGAAAATCGTTTTGATTCGACGTTAAACATGGCTGCCAGTGGCCATCTTTGTTTACGTAGAGTTATATAATGAAAACTTGTAGCGATTACTCCTCTGAAACTACTTGACGGATTTTCATGAAACTTCACAGGAATGTTGCTCTTGATGTCTTATTGATCCTAGCAAAATTTCAGGTTGGCCGGAAATTCAAGATGGCCGTCCTGGCTAAAAATAATTTTTCAAAATACAAGTTTGTAGCGACTACTTCTTGAAAAGTTTAAGTGATATTGATATAGGACTTTTTCTAAAATGATCAGCATGACATGATGTTGGTCCTTGTCAAAAATCATTTTGATTCGATGTTAAACATGGCTGCCAGCGGCCATCTTTGTTTACATAGAGTTATATAATGAAAACTTGTAGCGATTACTCCTCTGAAACTACTTGACGGATTTTCATGAAATTTCACACGAATGTTGCTCTTGATGTCTTATTGATCCTAGCAAAATTTCAGGTTGGCCGGAAATTCAAGATGGCCGTCATGGCTAAAAATAGATTTTCAAAATACAAGTTTGTAGCGACTACTTCTTGAAAACTATAAGTGATATTGATATGGGACTTTTTCTAAAATGATCAGCATGACATGATGTTGGTCCTTGTCAAAAATTGTTTTGATTCGATGTTAAACATGGCTGTCAGCGGCCATCTTTGTTTACATAGAGTTATATAATGAAAACTTGTAGCGACTTCAGGTCGGCCGAAAATTCAAGATGGCCGCCAAGGCTAAAAATAATTTTTCGAAAAACAAGTCTGGAGCCACTACTTCCTGAAATCAAAATCAATCAGTAGCGCTTTAAGGTCATTGACCTCTTGTTGTATTAACAGTGAAGTGGGGGCTATATAGGAATCACGTCTGTCCTATTAACACACAGAGGGCTGGCGTGGCACAGTCGGTAGTGCAGCGGATTTGTAACCGGAGGCCCCGGGTTCAATCCTCCATGGTGCCACTGAGTTTTGTCGGTGTGTTCTTGGGCAAGACACTTTCACTCAGCCTAGTCCGTCGGATGGGGACGTAAACCGGGCGGTCCCGTGTATCAGTCTATCCTCCGAGCACGTTAAAGAACCATAGGAATCTATTCGATAGTAAGAGTAGGGCACGTTTCCTGGATTCCTATGTATCCTAATCACCTAGCTCTCTGGGGCGGCTCTAAATAACCTATACTGTGTTGATGAGCCGTTAAACAACATTCAATTCAATTCAATTCTATTAACACATTTTTTTCTCAAACTTTTTCGAATTGATTGTTTCCAAACTTCGTGTACACGTAACAACTGATAACCTTATGTCCTACATCACAAATTGTTGATGCCTAATTTATTTCAGAATTATGGCCCTTTATTTGACTTAGAGTTTTTCACTCCATAATGAACTTCATGTGGCTTTCACTTTAACACTTTTCATGGATTGTTATTACACCTAACATACAATTCACACGTGATGATATGATGTGTCTCTGCATTAATGGTTTTTCGATTCTGCAATTGTTTTTACAGAATTATGGACCTTTGTTTTAATTAGGATTTCTTTCACATTAAGCAATTAACAGATATTTTAGACATTTATTATTCTGGATTTTGCCCATCATGGGCTAGAGCAAAATAGCGGGGATCACCTTCAGTGATAGTTCGAGTTTGAATTGTTCAAAGGAAATTGTTTTTGCATAATACTATTTGCTGAATATATTGCACCAATAATATATTGTATATGTTAGATTATTATACCTCACTGTAAACACTCCATGTAAAATTCCCATACCCTGCCGGGTTGATATTTCGCGCTATCACCCTCAATGCTTCATTGAGGGACATAATAATGACGACAAATTGAAAACCTTAAATTTTACTTAATTATATGCAAGCAGGTTTAAAGTCAAAATGATACGGGATTAAAAATCGAGGTGATAATTTAATTGCTTGATACAAACTTCAAGAAAGCCTTATGTCCCTTTAAAGGCTACACACCGATCACAAATCTTGATATTTAAATATAATTTGGAAACTTTCCACTACCCTTGATCAGACCTTGATGCTTTTCATAAAACTTTTTATGGCAATTATTTATACCCTCAGACCAGTAAAGATAATGTGGAAGTGGAAGCAATGTTCTGTTGTAATTATGATAACTGTTATTTATAACACTAAACTGTTTTACTCATTTTTTTGTGAACTTCAAAATTACTTGTTGACGTTTAATATTGTAAGATGAATTATTACACCATTAACATATTTTAGATGCTAATTGCAATGCTTGATAAAGGCTTGCCATGTGCCCCGTTAATATTTCTTAGTAATTTTAAATCTTGGATTATAGAAGACTTTAAGAATTAGT
>JAWPHD010025247.1:0-16880 GCA_037043455.1 Cyrtodaria siliqua | reverse complement strand
TTATTTAAAGCACAGGCTATGTTTTTAAACACAACAGTTAAAAAGATAGCAATCCTTTTTAACGAAGCGTGCATTTCTAAATATATAAATTTAACGCTATTATTGTACACTTATACTTGACAAAAATTCTATATCATCTCCGTTAAGATAACAAATAGCATATTCATACTTTAAAATATGGTGCTAGGGGTGTGAGATTTGTTGCATATATATATCTTACCTCTCATGAACAGACTCAATACAATTGAGTCAGGTAGTTTTCTCTCTAGTTTGTTATCGTCCATCTCAGTATATATCGATATTTAACTCTAGAATGTTTTCAAGGAGTATCCCTATTTGTATAACAGTATATACAAAGATGGAAGATTTGTTTTTAGAATGTTGTTTGGAATGTGAGGTTATACACAGACATATTAATAAACAGATAGGAAACTTCCTATCTTAACCAATGAAGCAACCAAAATATCACGTGGCACCTTTTCCTTATATATCCTCTCTCAATTATTCACTGACTCTTAAACATTAAGGTTTCCACATTGTCAAAGTTTCCGTCAAACTCCTTTTTTGCTCTAAACGTAAAGAAAGAAAAAGACTACCACACATGATAAGGAGCCACACATGATATAATTCATCTTGATAATGAGTGATGACAGTATCATTTGAAATGGATACGAACGGCATGAAAGGTGTTGACAATACTAATGAGTTTTTTATTGACTGATAAAGCGTTTTCCTTACCTTTTCGTACAAAATATTCATCTTATTACCGAAAATGCATAATCTTGGGTGGCATATTTTAGAATTAGGAACACCGGCAACTGCGTTAATTTAAAGTACTTAACACAACCCTATGTACCCAATTGTATTATATATAGATTTATATCAAACACATCGATTTGAAACCTTTAAAACGTGTTCATACAATCACAGTCGACGATTTAAACTCTTTATTTTGCAGTTCAACCGTATCTCTAATCAAGCTTGAAATACACAAAACATTGAGAATATTATTGACATATTCTTAGATGGGAACGTATGAATTTTGACTATACTGAAAGGAAAAAGAAACGCGACACGGGAATTTCCGCTATATATTGTATATACTGCACACTTAATTCCATATATATTCCAAGGAAATCCCAAGATGTTTTATAAAAAACAAAAGTTGCAGTTATTTAGAAAAAGGACACAACTGTGATGTTGTAGACGTTTTAATCACAGTGTAACAAAAAATTCATAACTGCTGAAGTTCCTCTTTGAAAAATTAAGCCAGTTCAGTACTGTATTTAACGCAAAGTGTTTGAAAAATGTTGCATCCTTAAGTTTGCGCCAAACGCGTTCTTTGTCAATAATGAGACTTTGCAGGAATACTATTTGTTGTGTTACGTGTTGTTTTCGTCTTTATTCCGAAAGGAGCCATGTACCATTCGATTAGCAGCAGCATATTGTACATACAATTGTACGGAAATTGCCGTGTATATAACGAGTGCATATATCCCAATATAAATCTAATTACCTTTTTCATTGCATATGAATTTTTAAATTTGAACAATAAAATTGGTTGTTACCAAAAACATTTATTTGAAACAAACTTTATTTGAAACAAACATGTTGTTGTTACATCATGGGAATTTTCACAATGCAATCAACATTGTTTACATCACATGACATACTTTCTTTGAGATGAACAAAAAATTGCACCAATCACTAACGATACATTACACACCCAATATGACTTTAATACACGTCATTATATGGTGCTAGGGGTGTGAGATTTGTTGCATATATATATCTTACCTCTCATGAACAGACTCAATACAATTGAGTCAGGTAGTTTTCTCTCTAGTTTGTTATCGTCCATCTCAGTATATATCGATATTTAACGCTAGAATGTTTTCAAGGAGTATCCCTATTTGTATAACAGTATATACAAAGATGGAAGATTTGTTTTTAGAATGTTGTTTGGAATGTGAGGTTATACACAGACATATTAATAAACAGATAGGAAACTTCCTATCTGAACCAATGAAGCAACCAAAATATCACGTGGCACCCTTTCCTTATATATCCTCTCTCAATTATTCACTGACTCTTAAACATTAAGGTTTCCAAGTAGTCAAAGTTTCCGTCAAACTCCTTTTTTGCTCTAAACGTAAAGAAAGAAAAATACTACCATTGGAAAGACAATTAAATTTGTGATGGGATTTGGCATGCATGCAACTTGTATCTATACAACTTTTCAAGATATGTTTGTTTAAGTTGCGAAATATTTTGTGATCTATTTGTTATTAGGTATGTGGGGTATAGAGGCCAGCTGCAGACACTCTGCTGGAATAATTGACAAGCAATTCAATGAACCGGTTTCCTTAATCGAGATCTCGTACAAGTACAAGTAGCAATCATCGACATCTCATCATACTACTGTGAAACGAATAATCTCAGAATACCTACACTCATAATGTTAAGGAGCCACACATGATATAATTCATCTTGATAATGAGTGATGACAGTATCATTTAAAATGGATATGAACGGCATGCAAGGTGTTGACAATACTAATGCGTTTTTTATTGACTGGTAAAGGGACTGATAATTGAGGGGAAATGACCCCTGTTTATTATATGTTGTTGTAGTATGTATACATGTGTATTTATATCTGTAAATGGATTATTGATGGACATTTTCCAACTTCCGTATATATATACACTTTGTGTGCCACTCTGAAAACAGCTGCACCACTGATCTGTTTAGTAAACAAACAAAATATCGCTCTTATATGACTTACGACTCATCATTTTCTTGTGATTTTTCAACAGGAAAAAATTATTTCTATGTGACAGTTACGCTGCTGCATTATCCATATTTGATTTGAAGTAACAGTAAATCATTAATATGCGACATGTTAACATTATTGTCAATGGGAAAAGTAATTGGTGGTATAATACCTACATATAAACAAAAAATGGAGATTTTTTACCTAGCAGCAATGTTCTTATCAATGTAATGGGATAAAGGTCTCAATATACATTCATCTTAGATGAAATTCAGCTTCATGAACAATTCATCACTACGCTTACAAAAGACTGAATGGGACTAAAGTACTCCGTGTTTGTAAGTTTAAAGAGTTTTAGAGTTGCTAGATGGTGTGAGTCGTAATATTTGGACAATTGCGCCCGGTGTCGAAGTTGTCCACTTAGTAATCACTTTTTTGGTGGCGGTGATTACCGTAAAAATTCTAGTCTCGATCATCCAGACCTCTCGCGAGACTTCTCTCGAAGAAGTCCAAACGATGGTCTGGAGTAAAGCTTCTTTAAATTTTTTGACATCAAAACGAGGTGTGGACAAAAAAAAATCACCGGCCTCTGATTGGTCAACTTCAGTCTGTTATGGAAATCCATGGGAATCACCCCCTACGTCACGACGGCGTCAAAAATTACGTGACGTTACGCGCAATGTTGTGCAATAAAATTACTCAAAACATAGTCAGCGGATCACGATTAATGCTAAAAATTAAATTTTAAACATCATTTTGTAAGATTATATTATGATTTTAGAGAAACTACAATAAAACGAAGTTTATTGTATATGTAATAAGGACGTACACACATCCCATTGGAACTAATGTTGCGCGTAATTGAACGTGTACTTTGATGTTGCAATCAAAATGACGTCACATCGCAGTCAGTTTTGACGGTTGGCGCCGTCTATCGGTCAAACTTTTTAAAGAACAGTGAGTCCAGACGCTCTCTAGCGCTTGCAGTCAGCTTGAATGTGTCTGGATGATAGAGACTATAACAATTCATTACTTTTTACTTGTGGAAAGCAGCATGTGACGTCAAGACTGGAGTTTAGTAGGGGTAACTTGTGCATCAACAACTGACGTTAAACATGACGTCATGCGATAGTAAACATGACGTCATGTGCCTGAACATGTGTTTATTGCTTTGGTCTACAATGTTTGCAAATAAAAGTTGGACAAATGCATGATACGGTCTGGCAATGGTTGGACAAATTCATGATACGGTCTGGTAATGGTTAGACAAATGCATGATACGGTCTGGCAATGGTTAGACAAATGCATGATACGGTCTGGCAATGGTTAGACAAATGCATGATACGGTCTGGCAATGGTTAGACAAATGCATGATACGGTCTGGCAATGGTTAGACAAATGCATGATACGGTCTGGCAATGGTTAGACAAATGCATGATACGGTCTGGCAATGGTTAGACAAATGCATGATACTGTCTGGCAATGGTTAGACAAATGCATGATACGGTCTGGCAATGGTTAGACAAATGCATGATACGGTCTGGCAATGGTTAGACAAATGCATGATACGGTCTGGCAATGGTTAGACAAATGCATGATACGGTCTGGCAATGGTTAGACAAATGCATGATACGGTCTGGCAATGGTTAGACAAATGCATGATACGGTCTGGCAATGGTTAGACAAATGCATGATACGGTCTGGCAATGGTTAGACAAATGCATGATACGGTCTGGCAATGGGAGGATGCGGGTATTTTCAGATGTATACATCCGTGACAGCTTACTTACCTAATGTATTCTAAAATGAAATAAAAAATGTCCAGAGGATCATGCCTCCACGCCCCCAACCCCATCTCAACCCCGCAATGATAAGTTAAACATCGGGCCTATGTTGTAATTTGGGCCTAGCTGTGTACATGTAGTCCGGAGTAAACTTTTAAGTAGATTAATTCGTGAAAATTTAATAATTATAAAATATTGAGCTTCGCGCGAAGCGAAGCCCCGAACATTAAATAAATATGTTGGTAAGCTTCGCGAAGAAGCTAACAGGTCATGATTCGTCCCGTTCTTCAATTCCGTAGTTGACCTTAGTTGACATTTTAATACGGTTAGACGAATGCATGATACGGTCTAGCAATGGGAGGATGGGGGGAGGGGTATTTTTAGATAAATCCGTGACAGCTTACTTACCTAAAGTATTCTAAAATGAAATAAAAAGTCCGGAAGATCATGCCTACACGCCCCCAACCCCACCCAACCCGCTATGATAAGTTAAACATCGGGCCTATGCTGTCATTTGGGCCTAGCTATGTACATGTAGTCTGGAGTAAACTTTTAAGTAATTCGAGAAAGTTTAATAATTATAAAGTATTGAGCTTTGCGCGAAGCGAAGCCCCGAACATTAAATAAATATTTTGGTAAGCGAAGCAAAGCCCACAGGCCATGATTTGTCCCTTCTTCAATTCCGTAGTTGACCTAAGTTGACATTTTCAAAAGGAACTATATGTTACAAGTGCATTTGTTCATGTTTATTTATCTAGTGATCTTAAAAGAAATGTGTCATATTTTAAATACCTCTCTTCATAATTTATAAAGGGGCTGGCGAGGCTCTATGAATAGTTACCGCTGAACTTGAAATCCGGTGAACCCGTGGTCAAGCCTCACAATTGCCTTGTTGTTCTTCAGCAAGACACTTAATGAATAACGTATTTATAAGGAAGTATGTGATAATTGAATATAACATGTCAAGGACGAACAGGAAGTGTAGCGTTAACAAAACGCAGCTATCCAGAACATTTCGCACATGTTAGGTCATACATGTGTGGTAGAGGCAGACCACCACCGTTTACCTGGGTAGAACCAGTACTGTATACCTTCCGACATCCGTAAGAAGTACATGAACTATATCCACATTTGAAAATGAGTCGCCACAAACAGAAACGGCTCGACACTATGGGTGCCGCCTTAGTTAGTTTACACATATTTTATTCATTGTATTTACAAGTTAAGCATATATACAACAACAACAAATAAAGGATTGGAACGGAAGCGTAATGCTTATTAAGTTCCTTTCCTTACCATGTTTATATGTAACACTAGAATGGCAGACTTATTATACATTACTCAAGAAGAGAAAATAGAAACAAAATATTTCTTATACAATGGAAAATGTTATTAAGATTTAGAAGGAAAAGTACGTTTGAAAGCTAAGAAAAAAGGTAAACACAAAAGATAATACAATTTATATATTGAATGATACTAATACTATATAACAAAAAAAAAGTGAAATCTGGGCGGCGACATTGGGTAGGGGCGAACCATCCGTACTATCAGCATCTAACTTGTTCATTTACTGATGTTGATAAGTTATGTCAGTTTAAAAACGTTTGCTTTTTAATATAAAATTTTGCACATTTTCGAAGATCACTTCATTTGTTTCGTAACTGAGATTGGGTCACCACATTGGAGAATATTAGTTGAGATAGTACATATATTTGAAAGAGAGTTGATAAGTTCTAAGCGAATAATGTGATAGGTTGGACACGTGAAGAAGAAATGCTCAGTGTTCTCGATACTACCACAGTGACACAGAGGAGAGTCAGTTATATTTTTGATAAACAAGTGATGGTTTAATGAACTACAGTTTGTTCTGAGACATGTGTGTAGGATTTGTGCTTTCCTGTCACCTGTGTAGTAATACTTCGGGGTACGTTTTTCATGGGTAAAATATCGTTTGAAAGAGTAGACAGATTCTAAGGATCTGGCGTCCTGCGGGATTAAATTCCAACAACAGAATGTAAAAATGAATCGGAGTAATTTTGTGTTCGAGAATGAATTATTTGAAGATTATTTGCATTTCGTAAGCTGTATCGAGACTCTTCTCCTACTAGAGGAGGAACTAATGTAGTAAGATACGTAGCTTCCAAGTTACGATTCATTTTATAAAATAGAACAAGCTTATGTTTACGCCTTCGAGCGTCAAGCGTTTCCCAGCCTACTTCCGTGTGCAAAATATTTAAGGATACAAGTTTGGTAGCTCCTGTTACAATTCTAGCTGCTTCATTTTGGATTTTATCTTGTTCCAGTTTTTCATAAAGTGTGCAGTTATCCCAGATAACATCCGCATATTCTAACAGGGGCCTTATAAAACTAATATATATTATTTCTAAGGATTTACGATCCAGCTGGAATTTAAGTTTTCTCATTATATTTATTCTGGTCCATGCTTTAGCTGTCATATATTCTTTGTGGGAATGCCAACTGCAGTCGTTTGAAAGCTTCACGCCCAGATGTTTATGAGTTGTAACTTCTGGTATTTGTTGATTAAGCATATTTAAAGGTGGATGTATAGGTTTGTTTCTTTTACGAGATATCAATAATGATTCAGTCTTTGTAGGGTTAAAAGTGACAAGCCATTTATTCGCCCAGTCAGTTATTTTTACTATATCGGAATTTAGGATATCGGCTGCGGTAATTACGTGGTCAACAATAATATATAGACTTGTGTCATCAGCGAACAGACGAATGTTGGAATATATATCCGTAACAATGTCATTGATATATATTAAAAATAGAAGAGGCCCTAAGATAGAGCCTTGTGGTACCCCTGCGTTTATAGAAATCCACTCTGATTTAGCACCAGGAACTATAACGCATTAGCGTCTATTTTCTAGATAATTAGAAAACCAGTTTATAAGTGCATCCGACATACCAGCAGATTTAAGTTTCGCTAAAAGAGCTTTGTGCCATACGCGATCGAAAGCTTTGCTTATATCAAAGAAGATAACTCTTACTTCTTTACCTACATCCAGTGCTTGACAGAAAGGATTATAAAGATAAGTAAGTTGATTTCCGGTCGAATCGCCCGGCATGAAGCCAGACTGCAGAGTCGATAGAAAGCTATTGACGCGAAGAAAATTAAATACATGTTTAAAGACTAATCTTTCCAAAACTTTGTTAATGTTACTTAAAAGAGAGATAGGACGGTAGTTATTAAGAGATGATGGGTGACCGTTCTTGAAAACGGCACACACAAAAGCTTCCTTCCAAATATTCGGGACTTTTCCATCAGCTAGAGATTTATTAAACAAATTACAAAGAGGAATTGATAGCTCACTGGAAAGTTCCCGATGGATACGGTTGCTAACTTCATCCGGACCAGTTGCTTTACCAATTGAGAGACACTTTAAGACGGACTGAACTTCATCTGGGGTAAGTACCATTAAATGCATGCTAACGTTACTAGGGGGCATGAAGGGAACTTCGACGTTTTTGTCATTTAAAATTGTCTGTTTTTTTAAAAAATCGTTAAGTAAATTGGCCTTTTCTGTTTCATCTGACACGACCTGATCGTTGTATAAAAGAGATGGAATGGAGGGTTTGTTATTGGAAGAAATAAAGGTTTTGAGTGTTTTCCACCAGTCCCTTGAGGAAATATCAGGGGATTTAAGTTTACGGGAGAGACTATCAAAGTAAATTAGTTTTGATTCACGTATTAATGTTATAACTTCTTTTCTAATTTGTCTAAACTTATCCCAGTGGTGTTGAAGTGTTGATAGTTTGGCCTTTTTATATAATCTTTTTCTAGCTCTATAATCTTTTTCTGCCGCCTTGAACTAATGATACTAATGGAAGAACATCTTAATAAGGTGAGAATAGTGAGGATCCAGCTGATATGACTTGAGCAGGAAAACTGACACATTATCTAATAAATCAAAAAATCGTTGAGAGCCTATTTTTTGTCTGATACTAATGAAAGAATGTGTCCATTTTCTGATACTAGTCTAATGAAAGAATTTGTATGAGCAGCAAATGGGTCTCCTGTCTTTACGAACACATTATCTAATAATCCCTAAATTGCTCCAGATTCATCTGTTTGGCATACTTAAGGATGATTTATCTTTAAAAAGTTAACGTGCTCGACTTTTAAGCATTAATAATGAATGCTTTACGAAAAGAAACTTTAAATTCTATAACAGGCAGATGTCGGAAATAAAACACGTAACAACCAAGTATCATGCCTCAGTTTAGAATTGTTGTGATGCGTTTCGTTGATTATGTAATGCATCCAGTCATATGCACCTAAGTTGTGTCCAAGGACTGCAGTACATTATTTTGAAAGTAGTGTTTTATGCACGATCAACTTTGTGTTATATTTATATTGCCAATGCATGTTACCAAGTTTGTCAGAGGATACAGCCTGGCGTGAATTTCTGTATTTACACTGTCGCGATTTATTAGGATGACAACAGGGTAGGAGCGAGGTTTGGTACACCCTAGATCCTGGTTTAATTCCCTAGCGGTCTTTTTGTCACTGACCGTTCCTAGGCAGTACCCCTATTGTCAACACGTTTATATGTGTAGAGTTGCATACTTTGCTTTTCTCTTGTGGTTGTCGTTCGTTTTTTCACGCGTGTTTTTGGTTGATTTTGATCGGCAAATGCTACATTTCCTGTTCAACTTCTATGCCAAATTTTATGATACTAATGAAAGAATTTGTAGGAGCAGCAAATGGGCTTAACGAACTCATTATCTAATAAATCACTAAATCGTTGAGATTCATCTGTTTGTCGTACTTCAGAATGATTTATCTTTAAAATGTTAACGTGCTCGAGATTCAAGTATTAATAATGAATAATTTACGAAAAGAAAATTCAAACTCTGTAACAGACAGATGACGGAAGTAAAACACGTAACAACCAATTATTATGCCAGTTTAGAATTGTGAAGATGATTTTCATTATTGATTATGTAATGTCATATGCTGCTACTGTGTGTCTACCTACATCAGTGCATTCCTGTGTTTGTTAAAGGGAGTACATCAGGCTTTTCAAAGGGGTCTAGGGGTCCGACTTAAAATTGACAAATAATGATATTTTCTATTTTAAAGCGCCTAAACATAATGAATGATGCTAAAAATGACCCCTTAGTTACAAGGAAATTAATTCTGTACAGTAATACGTGCTATCCTAGGTGACGCACCAGGGTTAATTTCAGCATTTTATGCCCGATTCCGTCCTAGCTATATGGTGTATTCAAAGTTAAAACCTTAGCAATATGGTTCGAACATCATAGTTTGATGGATATAAGTGTTTTATCATGAATTGGAAATTTTTATAATTTAAGATATTTCTAGAAAAATCCTGATGTACCCCCTTTAAAATAAAAAAATCCTCTTTTTTAATAAGAACGAAATGGACCCTTTTTTTACATGTTTCATTTCCTCCAAAATACTTCTTCAATTTTTTCGTTATAATAAAATAAATAGATTGCATCCCAGTGAGGGTGACAGCCTTCGCCTCGGTCGACATTATTTCACTCAGGTTGACAATAGCCACTGTCACCCTCACAGGGATCGCAATACTTATATAACAGTTTACCATAGCCAAAACCGTAGGAAGGTCATCTGATATTTTACTTGGACAATCATCCACTAAACTATAGAATATAAGAAAGTCTGTGTCCCTATAACATACGATTAGTGGTTACACTTCCTTATTGCACTTAATATGGAAATTATACAGAATCAAATAATTATGGGCATTTGGGTCAATTCACTAGGGATAAAAAGTCGTGTTGTAAATAAATAATGAATATTTTCCCCTCAAAAGGCGTCTAATCAATTTCGGCAACATTACTAGACAGAACCACAATCTCCATACTGATTTCAGTCATAAGCCATGGCCATCTTAATACGGCAGCAATGAGTAATTTTTCCAAGCATCATTTACGGCAATGCTTTAAGTAAATTGCCCCTTCTCAGAATCACTCAACAGAGATAGAATTAAGAAGAAGGAAATGTTTTCCTAAAATTACATATTATTGGATTTATATATTATAGCTGCCCATAGAAGCTATGTTAGCGTTTGTGAATACTCGTTAGGATCTCTAAGCGGTATGTATTAATTCCGCTTTTGGACAATCATATTTTTCGTAAAATACACATTGCTTTCTTTCTGTAGAGTATGTATGGTAATTATACGCTGTAGTATTCCACTCTAGTTCAGACGTTGCAGTATTCAACTCGGTACCAGACGCTGCAGTAGTACACTATGTATCAGACGCTGCAGTATTCCACTCGATATCAGACACTGCAGTATTATACTCGGTATCAGACGTTGCAGTATTCCACTCGATATCAGACGCTGCAGTATTCCACTCGATATCGGCCGTTGCAGTATTTCACTCTAGTTCAGACGTTGCAGTATTCCACTCTAGTTTAGACGCTGCTGTATTCCACTCTAGTTCAGACGTTGCAGTAGTCCACTCGATATCAGACGCTGCAGTATTCCACTCGATGTCAGACGCTGAAGTATTCCACTCGATGTCAGACGCTGCAGTATTCAACTCGATGTCAGACGTTGCAGTATTCCACTCGATATTAGACGTTGCAGTATTTCACTCGAGGTAAGACGCTCCAGTATTCTACTCGAGGTTAGACGCTGCAGTATTCCACTCGATGTCAGACGTGCAGTATTCCACTCGATATCAGACGCTGCAGTATTCCACTCGATATCAGACGCTGCAGTATTCCACTCGATAGCAGACGCTGCAGTATTCCACTCGATGTCAGACGTTGCAGTATTCCACTCGATATCAGACGTTGCAGTATTCCACTCGATATCAGACGTTGCAGTATTCCACTCGATATCAAACGCTGCAGTATTCCACTCGACCTCAGACGTTGCAGTACTCCACTCGATGTCAGACGTTGCGGTTTTCCACTCGATATCAGAAGCTGCAGTATTCCACTCGAGGTTAGACGTTTCAGAATTCCACTTGAGGTTAGACGTTGCAGTATTCCATTCCAGGTTAAACGTTCCAGTATTCTACTCGAAGTCTGAGGCTGCAGTGTTTCACTCGAGTTCAGACGCTGCAATATGCCACTCGAGGTCGTCAGCCACTGCAATATTTTACTCGAGGTCAAACGCTGCAGTATTTTAATTGAGGATAGACGTTGCAGTATTCCACTATAGTTCAGAGGTTGCAGTATTCCACTCTAGTTCAGACGTTGCAGTATTCCACTCGATATCAGATGCTGCTGTATTCCACTCGATGTCAGACGCTGCAGTATTCCACTCGATATCAAACGTTGCAGTATTCCATTCGAGGTATGACGCTCCAATATCCTACTTGAGCTTAGACGCTGCAGTATTCCACTCGATGGCAGACATGCAGTATTCCACTCGATGTCAGATGTTGCAGTATTCCAATCGATATCAGACGCTGCAGTATTCCACTCGATATCAAACACTGCAGTATTCCACTCGATGTTAGACGTTGCAATTCCACTCGATATCAGACGCTGCAGTATTCCACTCGATATAAGACGTTGCAGTATTCCACTCGATATAAGACGTGGCAGTATTTCACTCGACGTCAGACGTTGAAGTATTCCACTCGATGTCAGACGTTGCGGTATTCCACTCGATATCAGAAGCTGCAGTATTCCACTCGAGGTTAGACGTTGCAGTATTCGATTTGAGGTTAGACGTTGCGGAATTCCATTCCAGATTAAACGTTCCAGTATTCTACTCGAAGTCTGAGGCTGCAGTATTTCACTCGAGTTCAGATGCTGCAATGTTCCACTCGAGGTCGTCAGCCACTGTAGTATTCCACTCGACGTTTGATCCTGCAGTATTCTGCTCGAGGTCAGACGATTCAGTATTTTAATTGAGGATAGACGCTGCAGTATTCCACTCGAGGTTAAATGCTGCAGTATTCCACTCGAGTGGTTTGATCCTGCAGTATTCTGCTCGAGGTAAGACGAAGCAGTATTTTAATTGAGGATAGACGCTGCAGTATTCCATTTCAATCATGGCGAGGAGTATTTACGATTAAATTATTACAAAAAAAATACTGAAAGCTTTAATGAAATTATTATATAAAATATATAAAATTATTTTAATAGAATTTCGAATTCTTTTGAAAACCATTATATAGATGTATTCATCCCGAGGAGTTATAGGTTATACTCTACTTGAATATCATTATAAGTATGTTGACCTGCTGATCCCGCACAGGTTTAAAGAAACACTTTTTGAAACAACTAAAGATATTAAGTTAGATGAATTCACACAACTAGGAAATCATCACCGTAAATGTAATTATTTATGGGGTTTGTTGTGCTCTAGTGGATTATTAAACCACATTTTATTGTATAAGGTTTATTTGTCATATATACTTACAACTGAAACACTTTTAAATGAAATATTGGATTAGAAGACTAATTTTAGATTAGCGGACTCAATTCTATCAACCTGTTTTCTACAGTATGCATTGGTATATTTATAGGAATTTGGAAAACAGTTTTTGTTGATAGAACACGGAACTCGGAAATAACATTATAGGAACAGTTTCTCTTCCTTTTTTTGATTGCATGAATTAAAAAGCGTGTGTGTGTGTGTACTTCTAAGGATTATAGTCCGTCCGCCAACTAACACGTCGAGGCAACCCTGACGCGATGGGCACAATAGAGTCTGGACTGTTGTAGACGAGTGCGTTGGTTGATCTAGTGCTGCTGCTGTGTTGTCGCTTCTGTTGTATGTATGTAGATGATGTGGCGCAAACGCTCTGTGTAGTGCGTAGGTCTCGCTGTGGCGGTGAAGTGGTCTGGTCAAGGTATCCTACATCCGCTAAGCTTCATCCGCTATGTTGGCCGTCTACATCCGCTAATGGTCGGGATCTGGTTTTGGGGCCACACCCATCACAGTATGACCCCTGCGCCGCACACACCGCCCGACGTCCTGTCACCTTCGGTCTTCTGTCGAATGTAGGCCTCGACCTTCGCTTCGATACCCGGGATTATGGTTGCGTCCCTGATATCTAGGCTCCGGCTCCGGCCCGCGGACTTCTGACTTCCAGGATCTGTAGACATCAGATGGTGTCTGCTGTGATGGGACGCAGGAGACATCTTCACTTTTGGTCACATGACACTCGACTCTACTGGACCCTCCCGTACTTACGCAGTCCAGTAGTACCGGCATTTTTAGTACCGAACATCTATTTACCCATGTAATATAGTGCTCATCCCGGTAATGTTGTGTAGGGCTGACAAGGCCCTAGACTGAAACACTCATCCCGAGTGTCATGCGTGCCCTCTCCGCGACGTGCACGCTGTGAAATGAATTAAAAAGCAAGCATGTAACTGCTATTTATAGGAAAAGACACGACTGCTATAGAACCGAGGACACATTATACACGGTGATATACGATATGCCCAGTCACACCAACCACGAATACCTGTACGAATCCGCTACGGATGGATTCGTAGTGAATCCGTAGTGTATCCTGGAGTATTCGTGGTTATTCGTAGTAGTTCGTATGTATCCGTGGACCCACCCCGAGAGTTTTGGACATGTCCAAATCTCTCGGGGTCAGCACCACGATGTTTCCATCCGTAGAGCATCCTTAGTGGGTTCGCAGCGATTCGTAGTGATTCGTAGTGAATCGTAGAATATTCTCCTGCATACCGGGATTGACCACGGCTTACTACAACCTACCACGACCTACTACGAGGACACTAGGATTTCAGTAAGGTTATCTCACGGTTGGAGCATGGTTTAGTACGATCTGTACACGAACTTGTACGGCCTATTACGATCTAGTAAGGTTTCATCGCGAATAAGGCCGAATTGCTGAAATGCAGGCCTTTTTATTGCGCGACTGCGGACCCTATGGGGAACCGTGACACGCTCGTGACACTCCATACTAGTCCGTACTAGTTCGTAGTTGTCCGTAGTAGTCATTTACACATGTCAACCGCGGTGTTTCCTGTGCCAACCTTGCTGCTCCTTACTGTTACCGTACTCAAACCGTAATGTATTCGTAGTAGTTCGTAGTATTTTTTGAAAAATGCCCATCCCGGGGGCATCCGTGGGGTGGGTGGGGGGAACAACCGTAATGGGTTCCGGGAGACATTCGTGGTTGGTGTGACTGGGCCAATAAGGATTTTAAAATGATATGGTTGTTAACGCCTCGGTACGTTTATTAGACAAACATCCCACATTGAGGTGAAATAGTTATATATTCGTAAAATCGCCAGACGCCCTTCTTCGCCACACAGCATATGGGGGAGAATCCCTGGAAGTTGTTAGGTCATTACACCACATAATAATCAGATAGGTCAGTACTAAGTTAAAACCTGCGTTCACACACTCAAAGTTAAAACTTATTTTAAAGATATGTGTGTATGCACGTAAACATCAAACTTCTTTCGTAAATGTGTGTATGTACGCTGACTACACACTTATTTGCAAACTATTCAAGTAAAAATATGTATACGGCAGTAAGCAAAAGTCCTTCATAAACGTAAAAAGGATCAGGTACACACATTTGAACAATTCGTTGGTGCAGTTAAAAAAACACAACAATATTTGCTATCACAGAAAACACACCATCCAGTCGAAGTATATGTCAGTCATCCATTTCAAAACCGTCGACCGTTCGTAATCTTAATTATCTTTGCTACTACTTAAGATTCACGAGTCTGATATTTATGAAACTTTGTAGGGACATTTTTCTCAATGTTGAGTTGATCTTTAAACTCATCTGCTTCCGAAATTCAAGGTGTCCGCAAGGCTAGATATAGACTAAAACAGGGCTGTAGTGTTATTGTTAGAGTCTTCTTTAGAATGCTTTAGATGGCAAAAGAAGCTCTTAATTGCTAAAAGTCGAACAGGAAAAATAGCATTCAAGGACCACAGTCAACTAAAAACATGTATCGAAAAGGAAAAATAATTACAATGTTGAATGAGATATACGGTAAGTGACATCACAAATATAACAGGTGACAATAGGATTACCGCGCTTTAGAACGGTTTGTGGCAAAACAGCCGCTGGGGTGGGTGGCTTGTGGGGGTGGGGGAGGGGGGGGAGGGTAAACCAGATTCTTGGGTGAAATGACTCAATATACCCGATTTGGCTTATTTAACTTGTTATTTATCTTGTTTTCTTAGAGTTAACAGCTTCTAAAGACACTCGTTCTTATATTTATGCTAGGCGCACAATTTTAAGTCGAACTGTGGACACTATTAATATTAACAAGAAGCAGTCCGAGGGACGGCCATAGTCCCCTACCGGGTCTTGTGCAAAATTAACAATTCAGAAGCTGCACTGCTGTCAATGGTCACTGTTTCATCAACACAATAATTGCAAAAATGTCAAAGAAATAAACTTATTATTAACCAGTTTGTTAATTCTGAAGTTACTGAAGAAACAGTTATCTTTGAATGTACCCATATGAAAGGTTGAATGTAGCCAGGTGAATACCTTACCATGTTTAACTGCAAAATATATGTTCCTGTGTTCTGAAGGTATCCTGACCTTGACCTTTGAGCTACGGCCCTGGGGCTTTCGCGCGACACGCCGTCTCATTATGGTGCACACTTGTGCCGAGTTATTTAAAAAAGCCCACGATGAATGACAAAGTTACAGCCTATTTCTGACGTTTTACCTACAAGTGTGACCTTGACTTTTGAGCTACGGACCTGGGTCTTGCGCGCGACACGCGGTCTCATTATGGTGATCATTTGTGCCAAGTTATTTCAAAATCCCACGTTGCATGACAAAGTAACTTTTACAGTCCGGACAAAAAGATGACAGACGGACGGACGGACTGACTGCCCGACTGACGGAAGGACGGACGGACGGAGGGCAAACCTAAGGTCCCCTCCGGTCCGGACCGGTAGGGGACTAAAAACACATCTAACACGAATACCACGCCATTAACCAGTTTTATTATAGATTTACAGAGAAATAAGATATCAGTTGTAAATGGTAAGAACAAATGGAATCTGTCGTAAATCAAACATGCAAGAAGCGGAAGCAGACTGTTTTGGCATTTTATATAAATCAAAATGTCAAGTTTGTGACAAATATATAGCATCACGGTTCCATGTTTATGCGACAGATTGAATGTATTTCAAAGCATGTTTGGTTTGCGCATCTCTATTTATGTTTGTGCTGAAATCGTTTTAAGTATTCAGAAACCACAGTGTCGAAGATACAACATAAATCAAATTATTGTTGGATTTATGAGGATCCTGGTTAATGATGCATTTGTTTGTTAGAGATTACAACATGGCGGGGATGTCTTTATTTCCACT
>JAWPHD010025246.1:0-16882 GCA_037043455.1 Cyrtodaria siliqua | reverse complement strand
ATATATGCGTAAGAATGAAATATATATGAGTAAGAACTGAATATATATGTGTAAGAACGGAATATATATGTGTAAGAACTGAATATATATATGTGTAAGAACTGAATATATATGTGTTAGAACTGAATATATATGTGTAAGAACGGAATATATATGTGTAAGAACTGAATATATATGCGTAAGAACTGAATATATGCGTAAGAACTGAATATAAATGCGTAAGAACTGAATATATATGTGTAAGAACTGAATATATATGTGTAAGAACTGAATATATATGTGTAAGAACTGAATATATATGTGTAAGAACTGAATTTATATGTTTAAGAACTGTATATATATGTGTAAGAACTGAATATATATGCGTAAGAACGGAATATATATGTGTAAGAACTGAATATATATGCGTACGAACTGAATATATATGTGTAAGAACGGAATATATATGCGTAAGAACTGAGTATATATGCGTAAGAATGGAATATATATGCGTAAGAACGGAATATATATGCGTAAGAACGGAATATATAAGCGTAAGATCGGAATATATATGCGTAAGATCGGAATATATATGCGTAAGAACGGAATATTTATGTGTAAGAACTGAATATATATGCGTAAGAACTGAATATATATGCGTAAGAACTGAATATATGCGTAAGAACTGAATATATATGTGTAAGAACTGAATATATATGTGTAAGAACTGAATATATATGTGTAAGAACTGAATATATATGTGTAAGAACTGAATATATATGTGTAAGAACTGAATATATTTGTTTAAGAACTGAATATATATGTGTAAGAACTGAATATATATGCGTAAGAACGGAATATATATGTGTAAGAACTGAATATATATGCGTAAGAAAGGAATATATATGTGTAAGAACTGAATATATATGTGTACGAACTGAATATATATGCGTAAGAACGGAATATAAATGCGTAAGAACTGAATATATATGCGTAAGAAAGGAATATATATGTGTAAGAACTGAATATATATGTGTACGAACTGAATATATATGCGTAAGAACGGAATATATATGCGTAAGAACGGAATATATATGCGTAAGATTGGAATATATATGCGTAAGAACGGAATATATATGCGTAAGAACTGAATATATATGTGTAAGAACTGAATATATATGCGTAAGAATGGAATATATATGCGTAAGAACGGAATATATATGCGTAAGAACGGAATATATATGCGTAAGAATGGAATATATATGCGTAAGAACGGAATATATATGTGTAAGAACGGAATATATATGCGTAAGATCGGAATATATATGCGTAAGAACGGAATATATATGCGTAAGAACTGAATATATTTGTGTAAGAACTGAATATATATGCGTAAGAATGTAATATATATGCGTAAGAACGGAATATATATGCGTAAGAACGGAATATATATGCGTAAGACCGGAATATATATGCGTAAGAACGGAATATATATGTGTAAGAACTGAATATATATGTGTAAGGACGGAATATATATGCGTAAGAATGGAATATATATGAGTAAGAACTGAATATATATGTGTAAGAACGGAATATATATGTGTAAGAACTGAATATATATGTGTAAGAACTGAATATATATGTGTTAGAACTGAATATATATGTGTAAGAACGGAATATATATGTGTAAGAACTGAATATATATGCGTAAGAACTGAATATATGCGTAAGAACTGAATATAAATGCGTAAGAACTGAATATATATGTGTAAGAACTGAATATATATGTGTAAGACCTGAATATATATGTGTAAGAACTGAATATATATGTGTAAGAACTGAATATATATGTTTAAGAACTGTATATATATGTGTAAGAACTGAATATATATGCGTAAGAACGGAATATATATGTGTAAGAACTGAATATATATGCGTACGAACTGAATATATATGTGTAAGAACGGAATATATATGCGTAAGAACTGAATATATATGCGTAAGAATGGAATATATATGCGTAAGAACGGAATATATATGCGTAAGAACGGAATATATAAGCGTAAGATCGGAATATATATGCGTAAGAACGGAATATATATGCGTAAGAACTGAATATATATGTGTAAGAACTGAATATATATGCGTAAGAATGGAATATATATGCGTAAGAACGGAATATATATGCGTAAGAACGGAATATATATGAGTAAGAACGGAATATATATGCGTAAGAACGGAATATATATGTGTAAGAACTGAATATATATGTGTACGGACGGAATATATATGCGTAAGAACTGAATATATATGCGTAAGATCGGAATATATATGCGTAAAAACTGAATATATGCGTAAGAACGGAATATATATGCGTAAGAACGGAATATATATGCGTAAGGACGGAATATATATGCGTAAGAACGGAATCTATATGCGTAAGAACGGAATATATATGCGTAAGAACGGAATATATATGCGTAAGAACGGAATATATATTTGTAAGAACTGAATATATATGTGTAAGAACTGTTTATATATGTGTAAGAACTAAATATATATGTGTAAGAACTGAATATACATGTGTAAGAACTGAATATATATGTGTAAGAACTGAATATATATGTGTAAGAACTGAATATATATGTGTAAGAACTGAATATATATGTGTAAGAACTGAATATATAAGCGTAAGAATGGAATATATATGTGTAAGAACTGAATATATATGTGTAAGAACTGAATATATATTTGTAAGAACTGAATATATATGTGTTAGAACTGAATATATATGCGTAAGAACGGAATATATATGCGTAAGAACTGAATATATGCGTAAGAACTGAATATATGCTTAAGAACGGAATATATATGCGTAAGAACGGAATATATATGCGTAAGAACGGAATATATATGCGTAAGAAAGGAATATATATGGGTAAGAACTGAATATATATGTGTAAGAACTGAATATATATGTGTAAGAACTGAATATATATGCGTAAGAACGGAATATATATGCGTAAGAACTGAATATATATGTGTAAGGATGAAATATATATGCGTAAGAATGAAATATATATGTGTAAGAACTGAATATATATGTGTAAGAACTGAATATATATCTGTAAGAACTGAATATATATGTGTAAGAACTGAATATATATGTGTTAGAACTGAATATATATGTGTAAGAACTGAATATATATGTGTAAGAACTGAATATATATGCGTAAGAATTTAATATATATGCGTAAGAACGGAATATATATGCGTAAGAATTGAATATATATGTGTAAGGACGGAATATATATGCGTAAGAATGAAATATATATGTGTAAGAACTGAATATATATGTGTAAGAACTGAATATATATGTGTAAGAACTGAATATATATGTGTAAGAACTGAATATATATGCGTAAGAATGGAATATATATGCGTAAGAACGGAATATATATGCGTAAGAATTGAATATATATGCGTAAGAACGGAATATATATGCGTAAGAACGGAATATATATTTGTAAGAACTGAATATATATGTGTAAGAACTGAATATATATGTGTAAATACTGAATATATATGCGTAAAAACGGAAATTATATGTGTAAGAAATGAATATATATATGCGTAAGAACTGAATATATGCGTAAGAACTGAATATATATGCGTAAGAACTGAATATATATGTGTAAGAACTGAATATATATGTGTAAGAACTGAATATATATGTGTAAGTACTGAATATATATGTGTAAGAACTGAATATATATGTTTAAGAACTGTATATATATGTGTAAGAACTGAATATATATGCGTAAGAACGGAATATATATGTGTAAGAACTGAATATATATGCGTACGAATGGAATATATATGCATAAGAATGGAATATATATGTGTAAGAACTGAATATATATGTGTAAGAACTGAATATATATGTGTAAGAAGAACTGAATATATATGTGTAAGAACTGAATATATATGCGTAAGAACTGAATATATATGCGTAAGAACTGAATATATGCGTAAGAACTGAATATATATGCGTAAGAACTGAATATATATGTGTAATAACTGAATATATATGTGTAAGAACTGAATATATATGCGTAAGAACGGAATATATATGTGTAAGAACTGAATATATATGTGTAAGAACTGAATATATATCTGTAAGAACTGAATATATATGTGTAAGAACTGAATATATATGTGTAAGAACTGAATATATATGCGTAAGAACGGAATATATATGCGTAAGAACTGAATATATGCGTAAGAACTGAATATATGCTTAAGAACGGAATATATATGCGTAAGAACGGAATATATATGCGTAAGAACAGAATATATATGCGTAAGAACGGAATATATATGCGTAAGAACTGAATATATATGCGTAAGAATGGAATATATATGCGTAAGAACGGAATATATATGCGTAAGAACGGAATATATAAGCGTAAGAACGGAATATATATGCGTAAGAACGGAATATATATGTGTAAGAACTGAATATATATGTGTAAGGACGGAATATATATGCGTAAGAATGAAATATATATGTGTAAGAACTAAATATATATGTGGAAGAACTGAATATATATCTGTAAGAACTGAATATATATGTGTAAGAACTGAATATATATGTGTTAGAACTGAATATATATGTGTAAGAACTGAATATATATGTGTAAGAACTGAATATATATATGCGTAAGAATGGAATATATATTTCTGTAAGAACGGAATATATATGCGTAAGAACGGAATATATATGCGTAAGAACAAAATATATATGCGTAAGAACGCAATATATATGTGTAAGAACTGAATATATATGTGTAAGAACTGAATATATATGTGTAAATACTGAATATATATGCGTAAGAACGGAATATATATGTGTAAGAAGTGAATATATATGCGTAAGAACTGAATATATGCGTAAGAACTGAATATATATGTGTAAGAACTGAATATATATGTGTAAGAACTGAATATATATGCGTACGAACTGAATATATATGTGTAAGAACGGAATTTTATATGCGTAAGAACTGAATATATATGCGTAAGAATGGAATATATATGCGTAAGAACGGAATATATATGCGTAAGAACGGAATATATAAGCGTAAGATCGGAATATATATGCGTAAGAACGGAATATATATGCGTAATAACTGAATATATATGTGTAAGAACTGAATATTTATGCGTAAGAATGGAATATATATGCGTAAGAACGGAATATATATGCGTAAGAACGGAATATATATGCGTAAGAACGGAATATATACGCGTAAAAACTGAATATATATGTGTAAGACCTGAATATATATGTGTAAGAACGGAATATATATCTGTAAGAACTGAATATATATGTGTTAGAACTGAATATATATGTGTAAGAACTGAATATATATGTGTAAGAACTGAATATATATGCGTAAGAATGTAATATATATGCGTAAGAACGGAATATATATGCGTAAGAACGGAATATATATCCGTAAGAACGGAATATATATGTGTAAGAACTGAATATATGTGTAAGGACGGAATATATATGCGTAAGAATGGAATATATATGTGTAAGAACTGAATATATATGTGTAAGAACGGAATATATATCTGTAAGAACTGAATATATATGTGTAAGAACTGAATATATATATGTTAGAACTGAATATATATGTGTAAGAACTGAATATATATGCGTAAGATCGGAATATATATGCGTAAGAACGGAATATTTATGTGTAAGAACTGAATATATATGCGTAAGAACTGAATATATATGCGTAAGAACTGAATATATGCGTAAGAACTGAATATATATGTGTAAGAACTGAATATATATGTGTAAGAACTGAATATATATGTGTAAGAACTGAATATATATGTGTAAGAACTGAATATATATGTGTAAGAACTGAATATATTTGTTTAAGAACTGAATATATATGTGTAAGAACTGAATATATATGCGTAAGAACGGAATATATATGTGTAAGAACTGAATATATATGCGTAAGAAAGGAATATATATGTGTAAGAACTGAATATATATGTGTACGAACTGAATATATATGCGTAAGAACGGAATATAAATGCGTAAGAACTGAATATATATGCGTAAGAAAGGAATATATATGTGTAAGAACTGAATATATATGTGTACGAACTGAATATATATGCGTAAGAACGGAATATATATGCGTAAGAACGGAATATATATGCGTAAGATTGGAATATATATGCGTAAGAACGGAATATATATGCGTAAGAACTGAATATATATGTGTAAGAACTGAATATATATGCGTAAGAATGGAATATATATGCGTAAGAACGGAATATATATGCGTAAGAACGGAATATATATGCGTAAGAACTGAATATATATGCGTAAGAATGGAATATATATGCGTAAGAACGGAATATATATGTGTAAGAACGGAATATATATGCGTAAGATCGGAATATATATGCGTAAGAACGGAATATATATGCGTAAGAACTGAATATATATGTGTAAGAACTGAATATATATGCGTAAGAATGTAATAATATGCGTAAGAACGGAATATATATGCGTAAGAACGGAATATATATGCGTAACACCGGAATATATATGCGTAAGACGGAATATATATGTGTAAGAACTGAATATATATGCGTAAGAATGGAATATATATGAGTAAGAACGGAATATATATGTGTAAGAACGGAATATATATGTGTAAGACTGAATATATATGTGTAAGAACTGAATATATATGTGTTAGAACTGAATATATATGTGTAAGAACGGAATATATATGTGTAAGAACGGAATATATATGCGTAAGAACTGAATATATGCGTAAGAACTGAATATAATGCGTAAGAACTGAATATATATGTGTAAGAACGGAATATATATGTGTAAGACCTGAATATATATGTGTAAGAACTGAATATATATGTGTAAGAACTGAATATATATGTTTAAGAACTGTATATATATGTGTAAGAACTGAATATATATGCGTAAGAACGGAATATATATGTGTAAGAACTGAATATATATGCGTACGAACTGAATATATATGTGTAAGAACGGAATATATATGCGTAAGAACTGAATATATATGCGTAAGAATGGAATATATATGCGTAAGAACGGAATATATATGCGTAAGAACGGAATATATAAGCGTAAGATCGGAATATATATGCGTAAGAACGGAATATATATGCGTAAGAACTGAATATATATGTGTAAGAACTGAATATATATGCGTAAGAATGGAATATATATACGTAAGAACAGGAATATATATGCGTAAGAACGAAATATATATGAGTAAGAACGGAATATATATGCGTAAGAACGGAATATATATGTGTAAGAACTGAATATATATGTGTACGGACGGAATATATATGCGTAAGAACTGAATATATATGCGTAAGAACTGAATATATGCGTAAGAACGGAATATATATGCGTAAGAACGGAATATATATGCGTAAGGACGGAATATATATGCGTAAGAACGGAATCTATATGCGTAAGAACGGAATATATATGCGTAAGAACGGAATATATATGCGTAAGAACGGAATATATATTTGTAAGAACTGAATATATATGTGTAAGAACTGTTTATATATGTGTAAGAACTAAATATATAAGTGTAAGAACTGAATATACATGTGTAAGAACTGAATATATATGTGTAAGAACTGAATATATATGTGTAAGAACTGAATATATATGTGTAAGAACTGAATATATATGTGTAAGAACTGAATATATAAGCGTAAGAATGGAATATATATGTGTAAGAACTGAATATATATGTGTAAGAACTGAATATATATTTGTAAGAACTGAATATATATGTGTAAGAACTGAATATATATGCGTAAGAACGGAATATATATGCGTAAGAACTGAATATATGCGTAAGAACTGAATATATGCTTAAGAACGGAATATATATGCGTAAGAACGGAATATATATGCGTAAGAACGGAATATATATGCGTAAGAACGGAATATATATGGGTAAGAACTGAATATATATGTGTAAGAACTGAATATATATGTGTAAGAACTGAATATATATGCGTAAGAACGGAATATATATGCGTAAGAACTGAATATAATGCGTAAGAACTGAATATATGCTTAAGAACGGAATATATATGCGTAAGAACGGAATATATATGCGTAAGAACGGAATATATATGCGTAAGAACGGAATATATATGGGTAAGAACTGAATATATATGTGTAAGTACTGAATATATATGCGTAAGAACGGAATAATACATGTGTAAGAACTAAATATATATGTGTAAGAACTGAATATATATGTGTAAGAACAGAATATATATGTGTAAGAACTGAATATATGTGTAAGAACTGAATATATATGCGTAAGAACTGAATATATATGTGTAAGAACTGAATATATATGCGTAAGAACTGAATATATGCGTAAGAACTGAATATATATGCGTAAGAACTGAATATATATTTGTAAGAACTGAATATATATGTGTAAGAACTGAATATATATGTGTAAGAACTGAATATATATGTGTAAGAACTGAATATATATGCTTAAGAACTGAATAAATATGTGTAAGAACTGAAAATATATGTGTAAGAACTGAATATATATGTGTAAGAACTGAATATATATGTGTAAGAACTGAGTATATATGTGTAAGAACTGAATATATATACGTAAGAACGGAATATATATGTGTAAGAACTGAATATATATGCGTAAGAACGGAATATATATGCGTAAGAACGGAATATATATGCGTAAGAACGGAATCTATATGCGTAAGAACGGAATATATATGCGTAAGAACGGAATATATATGCGTAAGAACGGAATACATATGTGTAAGAACTGAATATATATGTGTAAGAACTGAATATACATGTGTAAGAACTGAATATATATGCGTAAGATCGGAATATATATGCGTAAGAACGGAATATATATGCGTAAGAACGGAATATATATGCGTAAGAACGGAATATATATTTGTAAGAACTGAATATATATGTGTAAGAACTGAATATATGTGTAAGAACTGAATATATATGTGTAAGAACTGAATATATATGCGTAAGAACGGAATATATATGCCTTTGAACTGAATATATATGCGTAAGAACGGAATATATATGCGTAAGAACGGAATATATATGTGTAAGAACTGAATATATATGTGTAAGGACGGAATATATATGCGTAAGAATGAAATATATATGTGTAAGAACTGAATATATATGTGTAAGAACTGAATATATATCTGTAAGAACTGAATATATATGTGTAAGAACTGAATATATATATGTGTTAGAACTGAATATATATGTGTAAGAACTGAATATATATGTGTAAGAACTGAATATATATGCGTAAGAACGGAATATATATGCGTAAGAATTGAATATATATGTGTAAGGACGGAATATATATGCGTAAGAATGAAATATATATGTGTAAGAACTGTATATATATGTGTAAAAACAGAATATATATCTGTAAGAACTGAATATATATGTGTAAGAACTGAATGTATATGTGTTAGAACTGAATTTATATGTGTAAGAACTGAATATATATGTGTAAGAACTGAATATATATGTGTAAGAACTGAATATATATGCGTAAGAACGGAATATATATGCGTAAGAATTGAATATATATGTGTAAGGACGGAATATATATGCGTAAGAATGAAATATATATGTGTAAGAACTGTATATATATGTGTAAAAACAGAATATATATCTGTAAGAACTGAATATATATGTGTAAGAACTGAATGTATATGTGTTAGAACTGAATTTATATGTGTAAGAACTGAATATATATGTGTAAGAACTGAATATATATGCGTAAGAATGGAATATATATGCGTAAGAACGGAATATATATGCGTAAGAATTGAATATATATGCGTAAGAACGGAATATATATGCGTAAGAACGGAATATATATTTGTAAGAACTGAATATATATGTGTAAGAACTGAATATATATGTGTAAATACTGAATATATATGCGTAAAAACGGAATATATATGTGTTAGAACTGAATATATATGCGTAAGAACTGAATATATGCGTAAGAACTGAATATATATGCGTAGTAACTGAATATATATGTGTAAGAACTGAATATATATGTGTAAGAACTGAATATATATGTGTAAGTACTGAATATATATGTGTAAGAACTGAATATATATGTGTAAGAACTGAATATATATGCGTAAGAACGGAATATATATGCGTAAGAACTGAATATATGCGTAAGAACTGAATATATGCTTAAGAACGGAATATATATGCATAAGAACGGAATATATATGCGTAAGAACGGAATATATATGCGTAAGAACGGAATATATATGAGTAAGAACGGAATATATATGGGTAAGAACTGAATATATATGTGTAAGTACTGAATATATATGCGTAAGAACGGAATATACATGTGTAAGAACTAAATATATATGTGTAAGAACTGAATATATATGTGTAAGAACTGAATATATATGTGTAAGAACTGAATATATGTGTAAGAACTGAATATATATGCGTAAGAACTGAATATATATGTGTAAGAACTGAATATATATGCGTAAGAACTGAATATATGCGTAAGAACTGAATATATATGCGTAAGAACTGAATATATATTTGTAAGAACTGAATATATATGTGTAAGAACTGAATATATATGTGTAAGAACTGAATATATATGTGTAAGAATTGAAAATATATGCTTAAGAACTGAATAAATATGTGTAAGAACTGAATATTTATGTGTAAGAACTGAATATATATGTGTAAGAACTGAATATATATGTGTAAGAACTGAGTATATATGTGAAAGAACTGAATATATATGCGTAAGAACGGAATATATATGTGTAAGAACTGAATATATATGCGTAAGAACGGAATATATATGCGTAAGAACTGAATATATATGTGTTAGAACTGAATATATATGCGTAAGGACGGAATATATATGCGTAAGAACGGAATCTATATGCGTAAGAACGGAATATATATGCGTAAGAACGGAATATATATGCGTAAGAACGGAATATATATGCGTAAGAACGGAATATATATTTGTAAGAACTGAATATATATGTGTAAGAACTGTTTATATATGTGTAAGAACTAAATATATATGTGTAAGAACTGAATATATATGTGTAAGTACTGAATATATATGCGTAAGAACGGAATATACATGTGTAAGAACTGAATATATATGTGTAAGAACTGAATATATATGTGTAAGAACTGAATATATATGTGTAAGAACTGAATATATATGTGTAAGAACTGAATATATAAGCGTAAGAATGGAATATATATGTGTAAGAACTGAATATATATGTGTAAGAACTGAATATATATTTGTAAGAACTGAATATATATGTGTAAGAACTGAATATATATGCGTAAGAACGGAATATATATGCGTAAGAACTGAATATATGCGTAAGAACTGAATATATGCTTAAGAACGGAATATATATGCGTAAGAACGGAATATATATGCGTAAGAACGGAATATATATGCGTAAGAACGGAATATATATGGGTAAGAACTGAATATATATGTGTAAGAACTGAATATATATGTGTAAGAACTGAATATTTATGTGTAAGAACGGAATATATATGCGTAAGAACTGAATATATGCGTAAGAACTGAATATATGCTTAAGAACGGAATATATATGCGTAAGAACGGAATATATATGCGTAAGAACGGAATATATATGCGTAAGAACGGAATATATATTTGTATGAACTGAATATATATGTGTAAGAACTGAATATATATGTGTAAATACTGAATATATATGCGTAAAAACGGAATATATATGTGTAAGAACTGAATATATATGCGTAAGAACTGAATATATGCGTAAGAACTGAATATATATGCGTAAGAACTGAATATATATGTGTAAGAACTGAATATATATGTGTAAGAACTGAATATATATGTGTAAGTACTGAATATATATGTGTAAGAACAGAATATATATGTTTAAGAACTGTATATATATGTGTAAGAACTGAATATATATGCGTAAGAACGGAATATATATGTGTAAGAACTGAATATATATGCGTACGAACGGAATATATATGCGTAAGAATGGAATATATATGTGTAAGAACTGAATATATATGTGTAAGAACTGAATATATATGTGTAAGAACTGAATATATATGCGTAAGAACTGAATATATATGCGTAAGAACTGAATATATGCGTAAGAACTGAATATATATGCGTAAGAACTGAATATATATGTGTAATAACTGAATATATATGTGTAAGAACTGAATATATATGCGTAAGAACGGAATATATATGTGTAAGAACTGAATATATATGTGTAAGAACTGAATATATATCTGTAAGAACTGAATATATATGTGTAAGAACTGAATATATATGTGTAAGAACTGAATATATATGCGTAAGAACGGAATATATATGCGTAAGAACTGAATGTATGCGTAAGAACTGAATATATGCTTAAGAACGGAATATATATGCGTAAGCACGGAATATATATGCGTAAGAACGGAATATATATGGGTAAGAACTGAATATATATGTGTAAGTACTGAATATATATGCGTAAGAACGGAATATACATGTGTAAGAACTAAATATATATGTGTAAGAACTGAATAAATATGTGTAAGAACTGAATATATATGTGTAAGAACTGAATATATGTGTAAGAACTGAATATATATGCGTAAGAACTGAATATATATGTGTAAGAACTGAATATATATGCGTAAGAACTGAATATATGCGTAAGAACTGAATATATATGCGTAAGAACTGAATATATATTTGTAAGAACTGAATATATATGTGTAAGAACAGAATATATATCTGTAAGAACTGAATATATATGTGTAAGAACTGAATGTATATGTGTTAGAACTGAATTTATATGTGTAAGAACTGAATATATATGTGTAAGAACTGAATATATATGCGTAAGAATGGAATATATATGCGTAAGAACGGAATATATATGCGTAAGAATTGAATATATATGCGTAAGAACGGAATATATATGCGTAAGAACGGAATATATATTTGTAAGAACTGAATATATATGTGTAAGAACTGAATATATATGTGTAAATACTGAATATATATGCGTAAAAACGGAATATATATGTGTTAGAACTGAATATATATGCGTAAGAACTGAATATATGCGTAAGAACTGAATATATATGCGTAGTAACTGAATATATATGTGTAAGAACTGAATATATATGTGTAAGAACTGAATATATATGTGTAAGTACTGAATATATATGTGTAAGAACTGAATATATATGTGTAAGAACTGAATATATATGCGTAAGAACGGAATATATATGCGTAAGAACTGAATATATGCGTAAGAACTGAATATATGCTTAAGAACGGAATATATATGCATAAGAACGGAATATATATGCGTAAGAACGGAATATATATGCGTAAGAACGGAATATATATGAGTAAGAACGGAATATATATGGGTAAGAACTGAATATATATGTGTAAGTACTGAATATATATGCGTAAGAACGGAATATACATGTGTAAGAACTAAATATATATGTGTAAGAACTGAATATATATGTGTAAGAACTGAATATATATGTGTAAGAACTGAATATATGTGTAAGAACTGAATATATATGCGTAAGAACTGAATATATATGTGTAAGAACTGAATATATATGCGTAAGAACTGAATATATGCGTAAGAACTGAATATATATGCGTAAGAACTGAATATATATTTGTAAGAACTGAATATATATGTGTAAGAACTGAATATATATGTGTAAGAACTGAATATATATGTGTAAGAATTGAAAATATATGCTTAAGAACTGAATAAATATGTGTAAGAACTGAATATTTATGTGTTAGAACTGAATATATATGTGTAAGAACTGAATATATATGTGTAAGAACTGAGTATATATGTGAAAGAACTGAATATATATGCGTAAGAACGGAATATGTGTAAGAACTGAATATATATGCGTAAGAACGGAATATATATGCGTAAGAACTGAATATATATGTGTTAGAACTGAATATATATGCGTAAGGACGGAATATATATGCGTAAGAACGGAATCTATATGCGTAAGAACGGAATATATATGCGTAAGAACGGAATATATATGCGTAAGAACGGAATATATATGCGTAAGAACGGAATATATATTTGTAAGAACTGAATATATATGTGTAAGAACTGTTTATATATGTGTAAGAACTAAATATATATGTGTAAGAACTGAATATATATGTGTAAGTACTGAATATATATGCGTAAGAACGGAATATACATGTGTAAGAACTGAATATATATGTGTAAGAACTGAATATATATGTGTAAGAACTGAATATATATGTGTAAGAACTGAATATATATGTGTAAGAACTGAATATATAAGCGTAAGAATGGAATATATATGTGTAAGAACTGAATATATATGTGTAAGAACTGAATATATATTTGTAAGAACTGAATATATATGTGTAAGAAACTGAATATATATGCGTAAGAACGGAATATATATGCGTAAGAACTGAATATATGCGTAAGAACTAAATATATGCTTAGACGGAAGGAATATATGCGTAAGAACGGAATATATATGCGTAAGAACGGAATATATATGCGTAAGAACGGAATATATATGGGTAAGAACTGAATATATATGTGTAAGAACTGAATATATATGTGTAAGAACTGAATATATATGCGTAAGAACGGAATATATATGCGTAAGAACTGAATATATGCGTAAGAACTGAATATATGCTTAAGAACGGAATATATATGCGTAAGAACGGAATATATATGCGTAAGAACGGAATATATATGCGTAAGAACGGAATATATATTTGTATGAACTGAATATATATGTGTAAGAACTGAATATATATGTGTAAATACTGAATATATATGCGTAAAAACGGAATATATATGTGTAAGAACTGAATATATATGCGTAAGAACTGAATATATGCGTAAGAACTGAATATATATGCGTAAGACTGAATATATGTGTAAGAACTGAATATATATGTGTAAGAACTGAATATATATGTGTAAGTACTGAATATATATGTGTAAGAACAGAATATATATGTTTAAGAACTGTATATATATGTGTAAGAACTGAATATATATGCGTAAGAACGGAATATATATGTGTAAGAACTGAATATATATGCGTACGAACGGAATATATATGCGTAAGAATGGAATATATATGTGTAAGAACTGAATATATATGTGTAAGAACTGAATATATATGTGTAAGAACTGAATATATATGCGTAAGAACTGAATATATATGCGTAAGAACTGAATATATGAGTAAGAACTGATGAATATATATGCGTAAGAACTGAATATATATGTGTAATAACTGAATATATATGTGTAAGAACTGAATATATATGCGTAAGAACGGAATATATATGTGTAAGAACTGAATATATATGTGTAAGAACTGAATATATATCTGTAAGAACTGAATATATATGTGTAAGAACTGAATATATATGTGTAAGAACTGAATATATATGCGTAAGAACGGAATATATATGCGTAAGAACTGAATGTATGCGTAAGAACTGAATATATGCTTAAGAACGGAATATATATGCGTAAGAACGGAATATATATGCGTAAGAACGGAATATATATGGGTAAGAACTGAATATATATGTGTAAGTACTCAATATATATGCGTAAGAACGGAATATACATGTGTAAGAACTAAATATATATGTGTAAGAACTGAATATATATGTGTAAGAACTGAATATATATGTGTAAGAACTGAATATATGTGTAAGAACTGAATATATATGCGTAAGAACTGAATATATATGTGTAAGAACTGAATATATATGCGTAAGAACTGAATATATGCGTAAGAACTGAATATATATGCGTAAGAACTGAATATATATTTGTAAGAACTGAATATATATGTGTAAGAACTGAATATATATGTGTAAGAACTGAATATATATGTGTAAGAACTGAATATATATGCTTAAGAACTGAATAAATATGTGTAAGAACTGAATATATATGTGTAAGAACTGAATATATATGTTTAAGAACTGAATATATATGTGTAAGAACTGAGTATATATGTGAAAGAACTGAATATATATGCGTAAGAACGGAATATATATGTGTAAGAACTGAATATATATGCGTAAGAACGGAATATATATGCGTAAGAACTGAATATATATGTGTTAGAACTGAATATATATGCGTAAGGACGGAATATATATGCGTAAGAACGGAATCTATATGCGTAAGAACGGAATATATATGCGTAAGAACGGAATATATATGCGTAAGAACGGAATATATATGCGTAAGAACGGAATATATATTTGTAAGAACTAAATATATATGTGTAAGAACTGTTTATATATGTGTAAGAACTAAATATATATGTGTAAGAACTGAATATATATGTGTAAGTACTGAATATATATGCGTAAGAACGGAATATACATGTGTAAGAACTGAATATATATGTGTAAGAACTGAATATATATGTGTAAGAACTGAATATATAAGCGTAAGAATGGAATATATATGTGTAAGAACTGAATATATATGTGTAAGAACTGAATATATATTTGTAAGAACTGAATATATATGTGTAAGAACTGAATATATATGCGTAAGAACGGAATATATATGCGTAAGAACTGAATATATGCGTAAGAACTGAATATATGCTTAA
>JAWPHD010025245.1:0-16882 GCA_037043455.1 Cyrtodaria siliqua | reverse complement strand
CTCGTGAAGGATTTTCCTATAATAACGTATGTAACCACACGCCTACCTTCTCCTGAAGGATTGTACTATAATATCGTGTGTAACCTCCTGCCTACCTTCTCGTGAAGGATTGTCCTATAATAACGTGTGTATCCTCAGGCCTACCTTCTCGTGAAGCATTTTTCTGTAATAACGTGTGTAACCTCTGGCCTACATTCTCGTCAAGGATGTTCCGATAATAACGTGTGTAACTCAGGCCTACCTTCTAGTGAATGGTTTTCCTATAATAACGTGTATAACCCACGCCTACCTTCTCGTGAAGGATTGTCCTATAATAACGTGTGTAACCACACGCCTAACATCTCGTGAAGGATTGTCTGCTAATAACGTGTGTAACCTCAGGCCTACCTTCTAGTGAATGATTTTCCTATAATAACGTGTGTAACCTCAGGCCTACCTTCTCGTAAAGGATTTTCCTATAATAACGTGTGTAACCAACGCCTACCTTCTCGTGAAGGATTTTCCGATGATAACGTGTGTGACCCCATGCCTACCTTCTAGTGGAAGATTTTCCTATAATAACGTGTGTAACCTCAGGCCTACCTTCTCGTGAAGCATTTTCCTATAATAACGTGTGTAACCCCCGCCTACCTTCTCGTGAAGGATTGTCCTATAATAACGTAACCTCACGCCTACCTTCTCGTGCAGGATTGTCTTATAATAACGTGTATAACCACACGCCTACCTTCTCCTGAAGGATTGTCCTATAATAACGTGTGTAACCTCAAACCTACCTTCTCGTGAAGGAATTTCCATAATAACGTGTGTAATCACACGCTTACCTTCTCGTGAAGGATTTACCTATAATAAGGCGTGTAACGTCACACCTACCTTTTCGTTTAGGATTTTCCTATAATAACGTGCGTTACTTAAATTTTGAGACATCTTGCATTAAACCAAGTGGTTAAAAACGTTATTTACATGTTTAGCACGCCCACTGCAACACAGGGTTTGTCGACCTGAGGTAGGCGGCCAGTAAATAACTCTCCGGTTTTGTTTTTGTAAAAAAAAAAAAAAATCTCTAATTGCGCCATTTTTTGTTTACATCACATTGTTGATCTATTTGTTACCCCAGGGTCATAATTTTTCAAGCATTGTCATGTTGTTTAAATTGTTTTGCTTGCATGGAAATGAGAGTACAGGAATTCGAATGGCAGCACATGGGTAAACTTTTCATCAGAATGTAAGTTATTCTTGTTTTAAAGATGAATGGCCACCCTTTTTGTAGTATTATCAATTAACAAATTTAACTCTTAAACATCATATATAGAGGATCTTAAACGAGTTCCCATTTCATATAAGATCTATGAAACGAATTATGAATTATTTTAATTTTAACCAGCCTTTTGGCGAGTTAAAATTAAAAATAATTCATAACGAGTTTCATAAATCTTATATGGAATGGGAACGAGTTTAAGATCCTTTTTATATCATAACATTGCAATAAAATTAGTAAAAATTAATTCAGATGGACATAGAACCGCCACGACGTCAGACACACTTTACCGCCAAAACGTCATACAATTTGTGACGTCGTAACGTCGCATCTCACACATAACATTGCGTATAAAATAGTTCGTATTTTACCTCTTTACAAAATAGCAGTTTACGCCAACTTTTTAACAAACCAACAACAGTGTTTGTATAACGTGCCTTATTTTTATAAGCTGTCACAAATAATAAGTTTATGACTCAGATCTGGGTGAATTTGTAATAAATAAAATAGTTTCAGTTAATAAACTTGCGTAGTGTTACAGGTTTAACTCAACCAATCAAAATCGTTCCTGGTTGTATTACACGTGTGCCATACAACAGAATATTAAATGGGTGTTCGACACTGCTAACAAGGGACGTTATGTCTTGATAGTCCCGGAGAGAAACATATATTTGAATCCGCTACTAAGTTGTATGTGAAAATAATTATTTGCATGACGTAGATACTATTTCTACCACTGAGTGACTGCACGGGGAAATGAGTTTAGTCTGAATTGTATAGTTGCACAACTGTTGCCAGATAATTGATAAATACATTTACTTGTGGATTAATTTACCTGCTCAAAGTGTTCTACGTCATCAAATAAAATCTTATTTTCGCTTGTCACAGATATTGCAATGTGTGAATTGTAAATATCTATTGTTGTGTATTGATTTCCATTTAAATAACAGACATGTTAATGAAACAAAACATGGACGGAGAACTTTAAAATGGGCTTATAGATATATATCACATGCATGTATTCTTCTATGGCATAATGTAACAAATGGTAAACATCAATAGCCATTACACCTACATGCATTTGTCTTCGGTGTTAGTACATTGGATTGTTATCTTGGCATAGTAGTTGCATATATGAGTGCCTGTTTGATATTTAATATATCAAACGAGTTCGATACAATTATAGGATACTCGACTCGGCACACATCATCTCATACATATTTCCAAGCGATCTTATTTGCCACTGACCGTTCCAATGCGGTAGCCCTTTTGTCAATCCTTTTATGTAAGTGATGTCATATATTACCTTTTATTCGTCTTTATAATTATTGTTTGTTTCTTTGCGTGTTTTTTGTTGACTGTCATCCTTGATTGCTACATTTTCATGTTCGACTTTTATATCTACTTTTGTTGGTAGGGTCTCTTAGTACCGGTTTAAGCGGTATTCTAATTTAAAGCCACATATATTCCCTTTATGATCCCAACGGACCAATAAGTAATAAAACTACTGATTTGTAGTCGGGTCGACCTTTTACAGCCGCCATACAACACCAATCAAACGCTAGTGTGAATGTCAATAAAATCTGAAAAGTGGATCCTTTGGGAGCAACAAACACAAAAAGGAGAGAAAAATAACAGACTCGGTCTTATAGAGTCATTTCATAAGAGGTAAAATAAGGAGCAACCCCACTCACGCCCCTTAGATAAAATCAGTTTGTTTATGTTTTCTTTTCTTTTTTAAGCTCCATTGAGGTACCTACGTCTTCTGACACAGGCAATACACGAATATACGTGTTATACATTCACTCAGTGTGTTTACTTTTTACATTCCTTTGTAAATACTGTTTGCAAATATAGAAATAAATCAATTTTTTCTTAAACAATTGTGTCTTCTTGGCTTCCCATTATGATAAAATGCAAAGGCAGATTACTACACCAACCCAATGAATCACGCAATAATCAAAAAAACATTGCACGATATGATCAATTAAATTGAATTAGTGATATCAAGAATTTGATGTATGATATTAATCCATTCTAAGATATCAATAATTCGACTGTGCGATAAAGCAAGGATTATTACAATAAAAGAAGAAGTCCAACAGGGCCTGTATCGCTCTACTTGCTGTAAACATTTGGTGGAATTCAAGTGAAATATAAAGCTTCTATGCCCTAAACAAGATGACCAACATGACACAGAATCTCTCACCTGATGATCTTTTTTTTTCTGTGAGACATGTGACCACTGGGACGAGATCAGATTTGACCCAAAGGTCACCATTTGAACAAACGTAGTAGAGGACAGTAAGTTTATGGTAAATGCAAAATAGTAAACCTCTGACTCGTGTAGTTTCAGAGAAGAAGATTTTTTTTAGTTTTTCCCTATATGTCTATGTAAAAGATTTGACCATTGGAGCGGGCCAAATGTTATCCCCATGGTCACAATTTAAACAAACTTGGTAGAGGATCATACGTTTATAGTTAATGCAAATTATTAAACTTTTGGCTCTTGTAGTTTCAGAGAAGAATATTGTTTAGGTTTTTCCCTGTATAAGTCTATGTAAAACATGTGACACTTGGGACGGGGCCAAATTTGATCCCAGGGTCATTATTTGAGCAAACTTGGTAGAACCATAAACTCTAAGCCTTTTGGTTTCGGAGAAGACCTTTTTTCATTTTTTCCCTAAATAAAGTCTATGTAAAACGTGCACAATCTCCATATACACAATATGGACATCCGTGGCACAGCCATTTTTAATTTTACGAGGAAGAAAAACAGAAATTTGATAGTTGAGTAGCTAACGATCATTTATAGAAGCAAAAAAAGTGTCAAAATCTATATTGCCGTTCTGGAGAAGAAGATTGTTTAAGGTTTTGGCTGGGTTTTTTTAGCAATGGCGGCCACCTTCAATGTCGAATGAAAAAATAATTATTTTTGAAATAAATAGATTGTGACCATTACAACGGCGCCCCATACTGCGGCTAGATATCAAATTATTTAATGTAAAGGGGTAGAGGATATGAAATTTAAAAAAATCTTATAAATGTTTCCAATACTTGTTTCTTTAGATATCTGTTTAACCGCGTGTAAATATTGTAATGCGTAGATTATATGACAGACATTATGTAATATTAGCACTACATAGACCACATGTTGCATGGGTTAATATTAACAATGCATGAAGCGCATATTTGATGGTGTAATACTAACAATGCATAGATCACATGTTGCATGGTGTAATACTAACAATGCATAGAGAATGCACATTGCACGGTGTAATATTAACTATATAGAGATCTCATGGTATATGCTATAATACTAGCAAGGCATACAGTGCATACGGCATGTTATAATATTAACAATACATAGACCACATGTTGCATGGTGTAATACTAACAATACATAGACCACATGTTGCATAGTGTAATACCAACAATACATAGACCACATGTTGCATGGTGTAATATTAACAATGTATACACCACATGTTGCATAGTGTAATACTAACAATACATAGACCACATGTTGCATGGTGTAATATTAACAATGCATACACCACATGTTGCATAGTGTAATACTAACAATACATAGCCCACATGTTGCATGGTGTAATATTAACAATGCATACACCACATGATGCATAGTGTAATACTAACAATACATAGCCCACATGTTGCATGGTGTAATATTAACAATGCATACACCACATGATGCATAGTGTAATACTAACAATACATAGACCACATGTTACATGGTGCAATATAAACAATGCATACACCACATGATGCATAGTGTAATACTAACAATACATAGCCCACATGTTGCATGGTGTAATATTAACATCGCATAGACCACATGTTGCATGGTGTAATATTGACAATGCATACACCACAGGTTGCATGGTGTAATAATAACAATGTATAGGTTACATGTTGCATAGTGCAATATTAACAATACAGAGCCCACATGTGTATGGTGTACTATTAACAGTACACAGACCAAATAGTGCATGGTGTAATAATAACAATGCATAGACCGCATGTTGCATTGTATAATATTACCAAATGTATAGACCACATGTTGCATAGTGTTATAACAGCAATACATTGACCACATGTTGCATGGTGCAATATTAACAATCCATAGACCACATGTTGGACGCTGTAATAATAACAATACATCTACCACATGTTGTATGCTGCACTATTAACAATATATAGACCTCATGTTGCATGGTGTAATAATAACAATGAATAGATCACATATTGCATGGTGTTATAACAACAATGCATTGACCACAAGTTGCATGGTGTAATAAAAACAATGCATAGACCACATGTTGCATGGTGCAATAATACCAATGCATAGACCACAAGTTGCATGGTGTAATAATAACAATGCAAAGACCACATGTTGCATAAAGAAATAATAACAATGCAAAGACCACATGTTGCATGCTGCAATATGAACAATGCATATACAACATGTTGCATGGTGTAATAATAAGAATACATGGACCACGTGTTGCATCTTGTAATACTAACAATACATAGATCAAATGTTGCATGGTGTAATACTATCAATGCATAGTCCACATGTTGCATGGTGTAATATTAGCAATACATATATTACAGGGTGTAATATTACCAATGCATATACTACAGGGTGTTATATTAAGAATGCATATAACACATGTTGCATGGTGTAATATTAATAATACATAGAACACATGCTGCATGGTGTAATATTAACAATGCATATACTACAGGGTGTTATATTAAGAATGCATATAACACATGTTGCATGGTGTAATATTAATAATACATAGACCACATTTTGCATGGTGCAATATTAACAATCCATAGACCACATGTTGGACGCTGTAATAATAACAATACATCTACCACATGTTGTATGCTGAACTATTAACAATACATAGACCTCATGTTGCATGGTGTAATAATAACAATGAATAGATCACATGTTGCATGGTGTAATAACAACAATGCATTGACCACAAGTTGCATTGTGTAATAAAAACAATGCATAGACCACATGTTGCATGGTGCAATAATACCAATGCATAGACCACAAGTTGCATGGTGTAATAATAAAAATGCAAAGACCACATGTTGCATAAAGAAATAATAACAATGCAAAGACCACATGTTGCATGCTGCAATATGAACAATGCATATACAACATGTTGCATGGTGTAATAATAAGAATACATAGACCACATGTTGCATCTTGTAATACTAACAATACATAGATCAAATGTTGCATGGTGTAATATTAACAATGCATAGCGTACATGTTGCTTGGTGTAATATTAGCAATACATATATTACAGGGTGTAATATTACCAATGCACAGAACACATGCTGCATGGTGTAATAATAACAATGCATAGACCGCATGTTGCATTGTATAATATTACCAAATGTATAGACCACATGTTGCATAGTGTTATAATAACAATACATTGACCACATGTTGCATGGTGCAATATTAACAATCCATAGACCACATGTTGGACGCTGTAATAATAACAATACATCTACCACATGTTGTATGCTGCACTATTAACAATACATAGACCTCATGTTGCATGGTGTAATAATAACAATGAATAGATCACATATTGCATGGTGTTATAACAACAATGCATTGACCACAAGTTGCATGGTGTAATAAAAACAATGCATAGACCACATGTTGCATGGTGCAATAATACCAATGCATAGACCACAAGTTGCCTGGTGTAATAATAACAATGCAAAGACCACATGTTGCATAAAGAAATAATAACAATGCAAAGACCACATGTTGCATGCTGCAATATGAACAATGCATATACAACATGTTGCATGGTGTAATAATAAGAATACATAGACCACGTGTTGCATCTTGTAATACTAACAATACATAGATCAAATGTTGCATGGTGTAATACTATCAATGCATAGTCCACATGTTGCATGGTCTAATATTAGCAATACATATATTACATGGTGTAATATTACCAATGCATATACTACAGGGTGTTATATTAAGAATGCATATAACACATGCTGCATGGTGTAATATTAATAATACATAGAACACATGCTGCATGGTGTAATATTAACAATGCATATACTACAGGGTGTTATATTAAGAATGCATATAACACATGTTGCATGGTGTAATATTAATAATACATAGACCACATGCTGTATGGTATAATACTAACCATGCAGAGACCACAGGTTGAACGAGTTAATACTAACCATACATAGACCGCGTGTTGCATGGTGTAATATTAACAATGCATAGACGACATGTTCAATGGTGTAATTTTAACAATGCATAGTCCACATGTTCATGATGTAATATTAACGATACATAGACCACATGCTGCATGGTGTAATATTAACAATCCATACACCACATGTTGCATGGTGTAATATTAACAATACATATTCTACAGGGTGTAATATTAACAAAGCATAGAACACAGGTTGCATGGTGTAATTTTAACAAAACGGTCATATACTACAGGGTGTAATATTAACAATGTATAGAACACATGTTGCAGGGTTACATATTAACAATACATATACCACATGTTGCATGCTGTACTATTAACAATGCATGTAGTAATAACAATAATTAGGCCATACTTTGCATGGTGTAATTTTAACAATGCATAGAACACATGTTGCATGATGTAATACTAACAATGAGTAGTCCACAAGTTGCATAGTGTAATAATAACAATGCATAGACCACATGTTCCATGGTGTAACATTACCAATGCATAGATCACATGTTGCATGGATTAAGATTAACAATGAATATACCACATGTTGCAAGGTGTAATATTACCAATGCATAGACCACATGTTGCATGGTGTAATATTATTAATGGATAGACCATAATTATGTCGCATGGTGTGATATTAACAATGCATAGACCACATGTGGCATGGTGTGGTATTAACAATGAATAGACCACATGTTGCATGGTGTAATAATAACAATCCATAAACTACATTTTGCATGGTGTAATAAATAACAATGCATAGACCACATGTTGCATGGTGTAATATTAACAATGCACAGACCACATGTTGCATGGTGTAATAATAACAATGCATAGACCACATTTTGCATGTTGTAATATTAACAATGCATAGACCACATGTTGCATAGTGTAATATTAACAATGCCTAGACCACATGTTGCATGGTATAATATTAATAATGCTGGACCACATGTTGCATGGTGTAATGTAAACAAATACATATACCGCATGTTGCATGGTGTAATATTAGCAATACATAGGCCACATGTTGCAGGATGTAATATTAACAATACATAGACCACAAGTTGCACGGTGTAATACTAACAATACAGAGACCACAGGTAGCATGGGTTAATACTAAAAATACATAGACCGCATGTTGCATTGTGTAATATTAACAACACATAGACCACATGTTGCATGGTGTAATATTAACAATAATATACCGCATGTTGCATGGTGTAATATTAAAAACAAGAAATATCACTGTAAGTGATAAATGCCCCCGAAGTGTCCTCTGACCTCTAAGTATGACCTTGACCTTGGAGCCATGGACCTGGATTTGTGCACGACACCTCACTTGGTTGTGGTGAGCATTTGTGCCAAATTATTTGAAAATCCGTCCAGGCACGCAAAAGTTATTGACAGGACACAATTTGACCTTTGACCTCTAAATATGACATTGACCTTGGGGCCATAGACCTGGATTTTGTGCGCGACACATCGTCTTGTTGTGGTGAGCACTTGTGCCAAGTTATTTTAAAATCCGTCCATGAATGCCAGAGTTATTGATCGGACACGATTTGACTTTTGACCTCCAAATGTGACCTTGACCTTTAAGACTGGGTTTTGCGGGGGACACATCGTCTTGTTATGGTGATCACTTGTGCCAAGTTATTTAAAAATCCCTGCAGGGGTTGTGACGTTACGGTCCGGACACGAAATTGCATACCTGTTTTTCACCTATGAACTGCAAGTGTGACCTTGACCTTTGAGGTACGGACCTGGGTTTTGCGCGCGACACATCGTCTTGTTATGGTGATCACTTGTGCCAAGTTATTTAAAAATCCCTGCAGGGGTTGTGAAGTTACGGTCCGGACACGAAATTGCGTACCTGTTTTTGACCTATGAACTTCAAGTGTGACCTTGACCTTTAAGGTACAGACCTGGGTTTTGCGGGGGACACATCGTCTTGTTATGGTGATCACTTGTGCCAAGTTATTTAAAAATCCCTGCAGGGGTTGTAAAGTTACGGTCCGGACACGAAATTGCGTACTTGTTTTTGACTTATGAACTTCAAGTGTGACCTTGACCTTTGAGGTACGGACCTGGGTTTTGCGGGGGACACATCGTCTTGTTATGGTGATCACTTGTGCCAAGTTATTTAAAAATCCCTGCAGGGGTTGTGAAGTTACGGTCCGGACACGAAATTGCGTACCTGTTTTTGACCTATGAACTTCAAGTGTGACCTTGACCTTTGAGGTACGGACCTGGGTTTTGCGGGGATCACATCGTCTTGTTATGATGATCACTTGTGACAAGTTATTTAAAATTCCCTGCAGCGGTTGTGAAGTTACGGTCCGGACAAGAACTTCGGAATGACGGACAGACGGACGGACGGACGGACGGACGGACGGTGCGATTATAATATGCCCCCGAAAAAAGTTTCGGGGGCATAATAAATAGACCACATGTTGCGTGGTGTACTATTACCAATGCAAAGACCACATGCTGAATAGTGTAATATTACCAATGCGTAGACCACATGTTACATGGTGTAATACTAACAATGCATAGACAATATGTCACATGGTATAATATTAACAATGCATAGACCACATGTTGCATGTGCAATATTACCAATGCATAGACCTTGCATGGTGTAATATTAACAATGCATAGTCATTATGTTGCATGGTGTAATAACAGAAATGCATAAACCACATGTTGCATGGTGTAATATTAACCATACATAGACCACATGTTGCATGTTTTAATATTAACAATACATAGACAGCCCGCTACATGGTGTAATAAATACAATGAATAGACAACATACTGCATGGTGTAGTATTAACAATGCATAGACCACATGTTGCATGGTGTAATATTAACGATACATAGACCACATGTTGCATGGTGTAATATTAACGATACATAGACCACATGTTGCATGGGGTAATATTAACGATACATAGACCACATGTTGCATGGTGTAATATTAACGATACATAGACCACATGTTGCATACTGTAATATTAACAATGCATAGTCCACATGTTGCATGGTGTAATATTAACAATGCATAGACCACATGTTGCATAGTGTAATATTACCAGTGTATAGGCCATATGGTGCATAATGTGATACTAACAATGCATAGACCACATGTTGCATGGTGTAGTATTAACAATGAATAGACCACATGTTGCATGGTGTGATATTAACAATGCAAAGACCACAGGTTGCATGGTGTAATATTAACAATGGATAAAACACCTGTTACCAGGTGTAATATTAGAAATACATATACTACAGGGTGTAATATTAAGAACACATAGACCACATGTTGCATGGTGTAATATTAACGATACATAGACCACATGTTGCATGGTGTAATATTAACGATACATAGACCACCTGTTGCATCATGTAATATTAACGATACATAGACCACATGTTGCATGGTGTAATATTAACGATACATAGACCACATGTTGCATGGTGTAATATTAACGATACATAGACCACATGTTGCATGGTGTAATATTAACGATACATAGACCACATGTAGCATGGTGTAATATTAACGATACATAGACCACATGTTGCATGGTGTAATATTAACGATACATAGACCACATGTTGCATGGTGTAATATTAACGATACATAGACCACATGTTGCATGGTGTAATATTAACGATACATAGACAACATGTTGCATGGTGTAATATTAACGATACATAGACCACATGTTGCATGGTGTAATATTAACGATACATAGACCACATGTTGCATGGTGTAATATTAACGATACATAGACAACATGTTGCATGGTGTAATATTAACGATACATAGACCACATGTTGCATGGTGTAATATTAACGATACATATACTACATGGTGTAATATTAACAATGCATAGAACACATGCTGCATGGTGTAATATTAACAATACATATACTACAGGATGTAATATTAAGAATGCATAGAACACATGTTACATTTTGTAATATTAACAATACATATACTGCAATGTGTAATATTAACAATGCACAGACCACATGTTGCATGGTGTAATAATAACAATGCATAGACCACATTTTGCATGTTGTAATATTAACAATGCATAGACCACATGTTGCATAGTGTAATATTAACAATGCCTAGACCACATGTTGCATGGTATAATATTAATAATGCTGGACCACATGTTGCATGGTGTAATGTAAACAAATACATATACCGCATGTTGCATGGTGTAATATTAGCAATACATAGGCCACATGTTGCAGGATGTAATATTAACAATACATAGACCACAAGTTGCACGGTGTAATACTAACAATACAGAGACCACAGGTAGCATGGGTTAATACTAAAAATACATAGACCGCATGTTGCATTGTGTAATATTAACAACACATAGACCACATGTTGCATGGTGTAATATTAACAATAATATACCGCATGTTGCATGGTGTAATATTAAAAACAAGAAATATCACTGTAAGTGATAAATGCCCCCGAAGTGACCTCTGACCTCTAAGTATGACCTTGACCTTGGAGCCATGGACCTGGATTTGTGCACGACACCTCACTTGGTTGTGGTGAGCATTTGTGCCAAATTATTTGAAAATCCGTCCAGGCACGCAAAAGTTATTGACAGGACACAATTTGACCTTTGACCTCTAAATGTGACATTGACCTTGGGGCCATAGACCTGGATTTTGTGCGCGACACATCGTCTTGTTGTGGTGAGCACTTGTGCCAAGTTATTTTAAAATCCGTCCATGAATGCCAGAGTTATTGATCGGACACGATTTGACTTTTGACCTCCATATGTGACCTTGACCTTTAAGACTGGGTTTTGCGGGGGACACATCGTCTTGTTATGGTGATCACTTGTGCCAAGTTATTTAAAAATCCCTGCAGGGGTTGTGACGTTACGGTCCGGACACGAAATTGCATACCTGTTTTTCACCTATGAACTGCAAGTGTGACCTTGACCTTTGAGGTACGGACCTGGGTTTTGCGCGCGACACATCGTCTTGTTATGGTGATCACTTGTGCCAAGTTATTTAAAAATCCCTGCAGGGGTTGTGAAGTTACGGTCCGGACACGAAATTGCGTACCTGTTTTTGACCTATGAACTTCAAGTGTGACCTTGACCTTTAAGGTACGGACCTGGGTTTTGCGGGGGACACATCGTCTTGTTATGGTGATCACTTGTGCCAAGTTATTTAAAAATCCCTGCAGGGGTTGTAAAGTTACTGTCCGGACACGAAATTGCGTACTTGTTTTTGACTTATGAACTTCAAGTGTGACCTTGACCTTTGAGGTACGGACCTGGGTTTTGCGGGGGACACATCGTCTTGTTATGGTGATCACTTGTGCCAAGTTATTTATAAATCCCTGCAGGGGTTGTGAAGTTACGGTCCGGACACGAAATTGCGTACCTGTTTTTGACCTATGAACTTCAAGTGTGACCTTGACCTTTGAGGTACGGACCTGGGTTTTGCGGGGATCACATCGTCTTGTTATTATTATCACTTGTGACAAGTTATTTTAAATTCCCTGCAGCGGTTGTGAAGTTACGGTCCGGACAAGAACTTCGGAATGACGGACAGACGGACGGACGGACGGACGGTGCGATTATAATATGCCCCCGAAAAAAAAAATCGGGGGCATAATAAATAGACCACATGTTGCGTGGTGTACTATTACCAATGCAAAGACCACATGCTGAATAGTGTAATATTACCAATGCGTAGACCACATGTTACATGGTGTAATACTAACAATTCATAGACCATATGTCACATGGTATAATATTAACAATGCATAGATCACATGTTGCATGTGCAATATTACCAATGCATAGACCTTGCATGGTGTAATATTAACAATGCATAGTCATTATGTTGCATGGTGTAATAACAGAAATGCATAAACCACATGTTGCATGGTGTAATATTTACCATACATAGACCACATGTTGCATGTTTTAATATTAACAATACATAGACAGCCCGCTACATGGTGTAATAAATACAATGAATAGACAACATACTGCATGGTGTAGTATTAACAATGCATAGACCACATGTTGCATGGTGTAATATTAACGATACATAGACCACATGTTGCATGGTGAAATATTAACGATACATAGACCACATGTTGCATGGGGTAATATTAACGATACATAGACCACATGTTGCATGGTGTAATATTAACGATACATAGACCACATGTTGCATGCTGTAATATTAACAATGCATAGTCCACATGTTGCATGGTGTAATATTAACAATGCATAGACCACATGTTGCATAGTGTAATATTACCAGTGTATAGGCCATATGGTGCATAATGTGATACTAACAATGCATAGACCACATGTTGCATGGTGTAGTATTAACAATGAATAGACCACATGTTGCATGGTGTGATATTAACAATGCAAAGACCACAGGTTGCATGGTGTAATATTAACAATGGATAAAACACCTGTTACCAGGTGTAATATTAGAAATACATATACTACAGGGTGTAATATTAAGAACACATAGACCACATGTTGCATGGTGTAATATTAACGATACATAGACCACATGTTGCATGGTGTAATATTAACGATACATAGACCACCTGTTGCATCATGTAATATTAACGATACATAGACCACATGTTGCATGGTGTAATATTAACGATACATAGACCACATGTTGCATGGTGTAATATTAACGATACATAGACCACATGTTGCATGGTGTAATATTAACGATACATAGACCACATGTAGCATGGTGTAATATTAACGATACATAGACCACATGTTGCATGGTGTAATATTAACGATACATAGACCACATGTTGCATGGTGTAATATTAACGATACATAGACCACATGTTGCATGGTGTAATATTAACGATACATAGACCACATGTTGCATGGTGTAATATTAACGATACATATACCACATGTTGCATGGTGTAATATTAACGATATATAGACCACATGTTGCATGCTGTAATATTAACAATACATATACCGCATGTTGCATGGTGTAATAGTAACAATACATAGACCACTAGTTGCATGGTGTAATAATAAAACTACTTAGACCGAATGTTGCATGGTGTAATACTAACAATGAATAGACCACATGTTGTATGGTGTAATACTAACAATACATACATCGCAAGTTACATGGTGTACAATATTAACAATGCATAGACCGCATGTTGCATGATGTAATACTAACAATACATAGACCACATGTTGCATAATGTAATACTAACAATGCATAGACCGCATGTTGCATTATGTAATATTAACCATGCATAGACCGCATGTTGCTTGGTGTAATACTAACAATGCATAGACAGCATGTTGCATGATGTTATACTAACAATACATAGACCACATGTTGCATAATGTAAAACTAACAATGCATAGACCGCATGTTGCATTATGTAATATTAACAATGCATAGACCGCATGTTGCATGGTGTAATACTAACAATGCATAGACCGCATGTTGCATGGTTTAATACTAACAATACCTATATACTACAGGGTGCAATATTAACAATGCATAGAACACACGTTGCATGGTGCAATATTAGCTATACATATACTATAGAGTGTAATATTAACAATACACAGAACACATGTGGCCTGATGTTATATTAACGATACATATACTACAGGGTGTAATATTAAGAATGCATAGAACACATGTTGCATGGTGTAATATTAACAATACATATACTACAGGGTGTAATATTAAGAATGCATAGAACACATGTTGCATGGTGTAATATTAACAATACATATACTACAGGGTGTAATATTAAGAATGCATAGAACACATGTTACATTTTGTAATATTAACAATACATATACTGCAATGTGTACTATAAACAATGCATAGAACACATGTTGCATGGTGTAATATTAACAATATATATACTACAGGGTGTAATATTAAGAATGCATAGAACACATGTTGCATGGTGTAATATTGACAATACATATACTACAGGGTGTAATATTAACAATGCATAGAACACATGCTGCATGGTGTAATATTAACAATACATATACTACAGGATGTAATATTAAGAATGCATAGAACACATGTTACATTTTGTAATATTAACAATACATATACTGCAATGTGTACTATTAACAATGCATAGAACACATGTTGCATGGTGTAATATTAACAATACATATACTACAGGGTGTAATATTAAGAATGCATAGAACACATGTTGCATGGTGTAATATTAACAATACATATACTACAGGGTGTAATATTAACAATGCAAAGAACACATATGGCATGGTCATATATTAACAATACATATACCACATGTTGCATGGTGCAATTTACAAACCACAAACCACATGGTTCATGCTGTAATATTACCAATGCATAGACCACGTCATAAGGTATTATTTTAACAATAAATATGCCGCAATTTGCATGGTGTAATATTAACAATGCATATACCGTATGTTGCATGGTGTAATATTAACAATGCATAGAACACATGTTGCATGGTTTAATACTAACAATGCATAAACCACATGTTGCATGGTGTAATATTAACCATACATAGACCACATGTTGCATGTTTTAATATTAACAATACATAGACAGCCCGCTACATGGTGTAATAAATACAATGAATAGACAACATACTGCATGGTGTAGTATTAACAATGCATAGACCACATGTTGCATGGTGTAATATTAACGATACATAGACCACATGTTGCATGGTGTAATATTAACGATACATAGACCACATGTTGCATGGTGTAATATTAACGATACATAGACCACATGTTGCATGGTGTAATATTTACGATACATAGACCACATGTTGCATGCTGTAATATTAACAATGCATAGTCCACATGTTGCATGGTGTAATATTAACAATGCATAGACCACATGTTGCATAGTGTAATATTACCAGTGTATAGGCCATATGGTGCATAATGTAATACTAACAATGCATAGACCACATGTTGCATGGTGTAGTATTAACAATGAATAGACCACATGTTGCATGGTGTGATAATAACAATGCAAAGACCACAGGTTGCATGGTGTAATATTAACAATGGATAAAACACCTGTTACCAGGTGTAATATTAGAAATACATATACTACAGGGTGTAATATTAAGAACACATAGACCACATGTTGCATGGTGTAATATTAACGATACATAGACCACATGTTGCATGGTGTAATATTAACGATACATAGACCACCTGTTGCATCATGTAATATTAACGATACATAGACC
>JAWPHD010025244.1:0-16884 GCA_037043455.1 Cyrtodaria siliqua | reverse complement strand
ATATATTCAGTTCTTACACATATATATTCATTTCTTACAGATATATATTCAGTTCTTACGCATATATATTTAGTTCTTACGCATATATATTCATTTCTTACGCATATATATTCATTTCTTACACATATAAGTTCAGTTCTTACACCTATATATTCCGTTCTTACACGTACATATTCCGTTCTTACACATATATATTCCGTTCTTACACGCACATATTCAGTTCTTACGCATATATATTCAGTTCTTACACATATGTATTCAGTTCTTACACATATATATTCAGTTCTTACACATATATATTCAGTTCTTACACATATATTCCGTTTTTACACATATATATTCCGTTCTTACACATATATATTCTGTTCTTATACATACATTTTTCGATCTTACACGTATATATTCCGTTCTGACACATATATATTCCGTTCTTACACATATATATTCCGTTCTAACACATATATTTCGTTCTTACGCATATATATTCCGTTCTTTTGCATATATATTCAGTTTTACGCATATATATTCAGTTCTTACGCATAAATATTCAGTTCTTACGCATATATATTCAGTTTTTATGCATATATGTGCAGTTCTTACACATATATTTTTAGTTTTTACACATATATATTCCGTTCTTACACATATATATTCTGTTTTTACACATATATATTCAGTTCTTACACATATATATTCAGTTCTTACGCATATATATTCCGTTTTTACACATATATATTCCGTTCTCACGCATATATATTCTTACACATATATTCCGTTCTCACACATATATATTCAGTTCTTACACATATATATTCACTTCTTACACATATATATTCCGTTCTTACGCATATATATTCAGTTCTTACGCATATATATTCCGTTCTTACGCATATATATTCAGTTCGTACGCATATATATTCAGTTCTTACGGATATATATTCAGTTCTTACGCATATATATTCAGTTCTTACACAAATATATTCAGTTCTTACACATACATATTCAGTTCTTACACATATATATTTCGTTCTTAAACATATATATTCCGTTCTTACACATATATATTCCGTTTTTACTCATATATATTCAGTTCTTACACATATATATTCACTTCTTACACATATATATTCAGTTCTTACACATATATATTCCGTTCTTACACATATATATTCCGTTCTAACACATACATATTCCGTTATTACAAATATATATTCTGTTCTTACGCATATATATTCCGTTCTTACGCATATATATTCAGTTCTTACACATATATATTCAGTTCTTACTGATATATATTCAGTTCTTACGCATATATATTCAGTTCTTACGCATATATATTCAGTTCTTTCGCATATATATTCATTTCTTACACATATATGTTCAGTTCTTACCCATATATATTCCGTTCTTACACGTACATATTCCGTTCTTACACATATATATTCCGTTCTTACACATATATATTCAGTTCTTACACATATATATATACTTCTTACACATATATAATCAGTTCTTACACATATATATTCCGTTCTTACACATATATACACAAATATATTCCGTTCTTAAACATATATATTCCGTTCTTACACGTACCTATTCCGTTCTTACACATATTTATTCCGTTCTTACACATATATATTCCGTTCTTACGCCTATATATTCAGTTCTTACACATATATATATTCAGTTCTTACACATATGTATTCAGTTCTTACAAATATATATTCAGTTCTTACACATATATATTCAGTTCTTACACATATATATTCAGTTCTTACACATATATATTCCGTCTTTACACATATATATTCCGTTCTTACACTTATATATTCAATTCTTACAAATATATATTCAGTTCTTAAACATATATATTCAGTTCTTACACATATATATTCAGTTCTTACACATATATATTCCGTTTTTACACATATATATTCCGTTCTTACACATATATAATCCGTTCTTACACATATATATTCCGTTCTTACACGTATATATTCCGTTCTTACACATATATATTCCGTTCTTACACGTATATATTCTATTCTTACACATATATTCCGTTCTTACGCATATATATTCCGTTCTTACACATATATATTCCGTTTTTACACATATATGTTCCTTTCTTACACGTATATATTCCATTCTTACACGTATGTATTCCGTTCTTACAAATATATATTCCGATCTTACACGTATATATTCCGTTCTTACACATATATATTCAGTTCTTACACATATATATTCCGTTCTTATATTCCGTTCTAAGGCATAAATATTCCGTTCTTACACATATATATTCCGTTCTTACACGTATTATTCCGTTCTTACACGTATATATTATGTACTTACACATATATATTCCGTTTTTACACATATATATTCCTTTCTTACACGTATATATTCCATTCTTACACGTATATATTCCGTTCTTACACATATATATTCCGATCTTACACGTATATATTCTGTTCTTACACATATATATTCCGTTCTTACACATATATATTCCGTTCTTCCACATATATATTCCGTTCTTACACATTCCGTTCTTACACATATATATTCCGTTTTTACACATATATATTCCGTTCTTACACATATATATTCACTTCTTACACATATATATTCAGTTCTTACACATATATATTCCGTTCTTACGCATATATATTCAGTTCTTACGCATATATATTCAGTTCTTACGCATATATATTCAGTTCTTACGCATATATATTCAGTTCTTACACATATATATTCAGTTCTTACACATATATATTCAGTTCTTACACAAATATATTCCATTCTTACACATATATATTCCGTTCTTACACATATTTATTCCGTTCTTACACATATATATTCCATTCTTACACATATATATTCCGATCTTACACATATATATTCAGTTCTTGCACATATATATTCAGTTCTTACACATATATATATTCAGTTCTTACAAATATATATTCCGTTCTTATACATATATATTCCGTTCTTACACATATATATTCCGTTCTTACACATATATATTCAGTTCTTGCACATATATATTCAGTTTTTACGCATATATAGTCAGTTCTTACGCATATATATTCAGTTCTTACGCATATATATTCATTTCGTACACATATATATTCCGTACTTAAACATATATATTCCGTTCTTACACATATATATTCCGTTCTTACACATATATATTCACTTCTTACACATATATATTCCGTTCTTATACATATATTTTCCGTTCTCACACAAATATATTCCGTTCTTACACGTACATATTCCGTTCTTACACGTACATATTCCGTTCTTACACATATATATTCCGTTCTTACACATATATATATTCCGTTCTTACGCATATATATTCAGTTTTTACACATATATATTCAGTTCTTGCAGATATATATTCAGTTCTTACACATATATATTCACTTCTTACAATATATATTCAGTTCTTACACATATATATTCCGTTCTTACGCATATATATTCAGTTCTTACGCATGTATTTTCAGTTCTTACGCATATATATTCAGTTCTTACACATATATATTCAGTTCTTACACATATATATTCAGTTCTTACGCATATATATTCAGTTCTTACAAATATATATTCAGTTCTTACACATATATATTCAGTTGTTACGCATATATATTCAGTTCTTACGCATATATGTTCAGTTGTTACGCATATATATTCAGTTCTTACACATATATATTCCGTTCTTACACGTATATATTCCGTTCTTACACGTTGTCACAGGATGACCTTAGTGGTTGGGCTAACTCAGGAAAGAATCAATGACGGTGAATGCATTTACATAAGTTTAATGCAACCTTTAAAATATGTTTAATATATATACAATTATCTAAAAAAACAAGCGAATACACAAATGAACTATGAAAAGAATGTTCTCCTGAACGTTTAAGACGTCCTTAGTATTGTTATAAATACTGAATGTCTAAGACACTAAAGTGTTGTTAACGCTATAACAATGTTGATCTAGCGCGATAACTGTGATGCGCGAGAGCTCATGAAGATGATGATGCGCGAATTCAATGGATGATTGTCATCAAATGCCTTCTGTAAGGGTTGATGACGCGATGCAATGACAGTTAATCTCCACTGAGATTGTGAATGATATTCCTCCAGTGAGGACTGGTAACGGGCCCACCTTGTGTCCCGGGGGTTATCGTTAGTAAAACCTGGCTGCGCAGGTACGGGGACCGTCTCCACCGCTTGTAACGTTATTCGTGGAAGCTTAGCTCCACTCCTGGATATCCAAACCTAGATGGCTTACTCCAACCCTGGATGGCTTATATCCTGGATGGCTTATTTCCAACCCTGGATGGCTTATTTCCAACCCTGGATGGCTTAGGCTGTAATTATACATACGTTTTAGCTGTCGGTTTACAAACATAACAATCTTGCATAATTATCATTACCCAAACAAATCATTATTCAATCAATATATGTAAGCTGTACTAATGATGAGTAGCAATGTATACATATTCTACAACGCCATGTATACGCTATGTACGTCGCTGTTAATCAATGCCCCTAATACATGTAATATAAACATGATCAAATAACTCATATATTACACTCACTGAGTTATGCATGCACGCATTTATTCTTGTCACTCATCTCATTGTTAACTAATGTTAACAATCGTGTATTACAATCACCGAGTTATACGCCAACGTTAACTAATGCACTTATTATCCACTGTTATCAAATTAATATTGTTTTACAATTAATGATCAATTACAATAATTACATCTAATAAAGTAACTTCAAAATCATATGCTAGTCTAAAGTTATGTTTGAGAAACATCAATGATAACCGGATGTCGTAACCGCCAAACAAGATGGCGCCGCCCACTGAATACAAATATACGATAAAAGTTTAATAAAACTACTAACCACATGTTGCCTGTGAAATTTGCCGTCCAATCTCTGTTCCAACAAAGTACTTTCGACGATCCCGGCGAAAGCTAGAAGACAATGGGTTTTATAGCAAACATTACGCCCAAATCATTATTTGCCCCGTTCAGTCCGTGACAAACGTGGCTAAATCTACAGTATTGAATCTACACGCGAGGCCCTTATACAATTTTGCCGTTTAAGGAAAATATACCTATACGTTTACATGCATTAGCACAAAACTAAACTTATGACACGGCCTCTCTGGCGGCCACTTAAAATGTGCACGCTTTTACGTGTTACATGAATAGATCATGAATATTGTGAAATTGTTTCACCTCGAACAATAGATTTTGGGTGTAACCGATACAAGAGCTATATACGACCAGTACGCTCTACCCGTGACATTTTGTGACAACATCTCCCCACTTAAAGAAAGTGCTACACTTTTAAAATTCAACAAAATGATAATTAATATTTACACGTTAAGAAACTATTAATTCTTCTGAGCAAATGAGCGACAAAACGTACAAGCTGATCGCTCAATCGCTTGAGTATGTTAACTATTACTACTGAGGGATGCAACCTTCAGCCAGTACAACGACCGTCTTCCGGAAAACATCCACTGCAGTTATAACCTAACTATAATATGTAATTACAATTTCAACACTATTCTACAATTGTACACTACCCTGTCGTAACATATACTACTATTGTACAATACACTGCAATACACTATTGTATTAAACCGGTCATTATGTGCGGCGACTTAAATAGTCTGCCCCAATATTGTCCTTTCCACGGTCTATTACACCGACTTTACGGTTGTTAATAACACTACTTCCTGTCACTACAAGAACTCCAACTTTACACATTGCATCCATCGCATTACCAGTATACTGTTTGCGAAATGGAGTAGGGTCTCTCGTTTCCCTAATCGGCTTTGCTAACGTGTGCTTAAAGCTACACTGCACTACGTCTGTTGGTCTCGACTTATCGGACCGAACAGTACTACACTCAGAGTCTAAACGACTTACCTCTCGTTTCTCTGCTACACTAAGCATGCCCGATATGTCTACATCGGCTGCTGTCTCCTTACCTACACTAGTGGGAAAATACATGGGACTAGTGTCCTCACTACTGTCTTCCTCACTATCCTCAATAACTGCAACATTAACTACGGTTAACACCCCTTGTTGCACATTATCGGTTCTACTTATATACTCTTTCAGCATATTCGCATGAAAGGTCTTTAACTTTCCGTTTATCTCGATACGGTAATCCATAGTGTTCACTATCCCTCTAACGTAAAACGGACCTTTCCATTGTAATAACAACTTGTTATTGTCGGTCGGGAGTAACAGTAACACCTGGTCATCTATCTTAAACTTCCTAGCTCTAGCTTTCTGGTCATAGTACCGTTTATACTTGGTACTTGCCTTAACTAACTGACTTTGAGCTATCTTACAAGTCTCCTCTAGTTTCTCCTTCAGATCTAAAACATACTGATATGTAGTCTTAACCTCATCACTATCTACTTCACCTGCCCACATCTCTCTAAGAATCCTCATGGGACCTCTAACTGACCTACCGTACAATAACTCAAACGGAGAGAATCCTAAACTCTCTTGTGGTACCTCTCTAAATGCAAACAATAAAGCATTGAGATACTTGTCCCAATCTTTGGGTCTCTCGGTACACATACGCCGTAACATTTGCTTTAACGTCCCGTTAAATCGTTCGACTAACCCGTTACACATAGGGTGATATGGTGTTGTCATGATTTGACGCAAAGACAATAACCTGCTTACTTCAGCCATAAGTTCTGACGTAAACTGTGACCCACAATCAGTCAGCATTTCCTCTGGTACACCTAGCCTACTGAACATATCAACTAATGCCTCAGCTACTCTCTCAGTTTCAATTGAGGGCAATGCGACTGCCTCCGGATACCTAGTTGCATAGTCTACCATGGTTAAAATGTACCTATTTTTCCTATCCGACACTGGAAAAATTGGTCCAACTATGTCTACGGCTACCCTCTTAAATGGTGTATCTATCAGTGGCATCTGACCTAAATGTACTTTGGTCACTCGTCCTTTTGGTACTGTCCTTTGGCATACATCGCAGGACCTACAATACCTAGTTACATCTCCACTAACGCCTGGCCAATAAAATTCTGCCAATACTCTATCTGACGTTTTCTTTACGCCTAAATGACCTCCCATAATCGACTCATGAGCTACCTTAAGCACTGTCGTTCTATACTGGGTAGGAACCACTAATTGGTGAAACTGTCTACTACCACTATCTTCAAATTCTCTGTACAATAACCTATTCTTATGTACAAACTTACAACTACCGGACCCTTTACACTTCTTCACTACACCATCCTTGGCCTTCACCTTACAAGGACCTAATGACTCGTCTTGAGTTTGTGCTTCTATAAACTCCGCTTTAGATATGTCACCTACGGCTGCAGGAACCTTTAATTTTCTATAAGCCTGAGCTTGCTTCTGAACCTGCGCTCTAGTCTCTACGGCATTACTTATGCTACTTCTAAAATCGGACATTACCGGAAGTGCTGAACCATCTATGTTCCCTATCGTTAAATCATACATCGGGTCATCCATACATAGTGCCTCTGTAGTCCCTTTAAAGAAAGGTGTATCTACATCTATTCTCGCTATTGGCACGTGCTCTACCGACTTATTTAGCAACATACACGGTGACTGTTTACCTACCAACTGGTCATCCGTAACTAAACTACGCCTAACTACCACACCTGTACAACCTGTATCCCTCATTACAATTACGTCCGTGCCGTTCACTCTACCATCTGCCGTTGGGAGATTTGCATACGGAAAGAGACATGTTCCGATCTTCGCCATTACACCATCCGCTTTAACACAACAGCTACTACTCTCGGTTTTAATAACCGGACTATTACTACCTCTGCCTCTACCTCTACCTCGGTTTTGACCACCTCTACCTCTACCGAAATTCCATGGGTTGTTAAAACCTTGGTTCTGACTCCCTACATTGTTGTCCACTCTACTATTTTCACTAAAATTGTCTACGACAGCGGACACTTTCACCGCTTTCCTACACTCATGTGAAGCATGATTCCCATTACAGTGACGACAACGAATAAAAGGTCTACCTATGTTACCACTATTGCTACCTCCTCTAGCACCCATCGAACTACCTCCACCTCTATAGTTTCCACTCTGGCCTTTCTGTTTATGATCGTCCCCTTGCCTATCTCTAAAAGTTCTGTCTTTCGACACTACATTATAAGCTCCACCTCTAGCCTCGGCAAACTGATCTGCTTGTGTTGCCATTTCTCCTACACTAGTAAGTTTTCTTTCTTTAAGAAATAAGAACAGATCTCTACTACAAACATTGAATAGCTGGTCCCGCAACAAGAAATCTATGAGGCCCTGATAAGTCTGCGCTACCTTCCCTAACTCTAACCACCTATCTAAGTAATTTCTAGACCTACTAATAAACTGAATAAATGACTCGCCTTTCTCAGGCAGACACGCTCTAAACCGCTTTCTAAAACCTTCTTCAGTTAACTCAAATCTCTTTAAAAGAGCATCCTTTAACTTGTCATAGTCAAGAGCATCTAAACTAGGTAATCTAGAAAATACATCTAAGGCCTTGCCTCTCAATAACGCACTTAAATGAACTGCCCACTTATCTTTGGTCCATTCCTGTAACTCAGCATAACGCTCGAACCGTAACAAGTAACTGTCCATGTTATCTTTGTCAGCATCAAAGTATGGTAACTTCGAACCTTTTAACTTCCCAGAATAACTATCTTTCCCTACAGTTCCACTGTCCTTACTATGTGTCTTAGCTGCTTCCAACTCTAAAGCTAACTTATGATCAAACTCCTTTTGCTCCCTTTCCATTATCATCTTAGCCTTAGCTAGTCTACCATCTGTTTCGAACCTCTCATGTTCTAACTCTTGCTTCTCCCTTACTATTCTGCTTTCATCATCTCGCTTCTCTTTAGCTAACCTGCCTTCTAATTCTAGCTTCTCTTTATCAGCATCTAGCTTCTCTTTAGCTAATCTACTTTCGAATTCTAAATTCTCTTTATCAGCATCTAACTTCTCTTTAGCTAATCTACTTTCTAATTCTAGCTTCTCTGTGGCTAGTCTACTTTCTTCATCTCGCTTCTCTTTAGCTAACCTACTTTCGAATTCTAGCCTATCTTTCTCTAATTCTCTTTCCTTAAGTCTAAATTCCCTTTCCCTAGCCTGTTCGTCTTTAACAAAGGTTCTAAGCTCCTCTCCAGCATAACCTAACTCCTTACCCATTTCCGTAAGATCCTTTATGGACGTCATGGTTATAGACATTGTGGACTACACACTACAATAATTACAATACACCCGTCACTAATAATTCTACTCAACTAACTACTAATGGTAAGTCACTGTGTCCTCAGTAAATACCTGGGCATCATCATAGGACAAGTTACATACACATTTGTACTAGCGCTAACTACTAACGGTTATGTATAGATAGTATCTAGCTTCCACAAAACATATACACTACATAAAATATCTTAATTTGATATTGGACATAAACCTTAAACAATCATCGAAATGTGTATAACATGTACATGTATATTTACTTCTCCCATTAATAAAAGTATACTCGAGTGTCACAACATGAGTAGAACGTCTTGTTCGCCAACCTAATTGGATACTATGTGTATATCAGGGAGGTAAAAACAAACACCCAAATTATTGAGCAAAAGTGCCTCAGACCCACTCGTGTAGACCACTGCGACCTCGCGCCAAGGAAAGAACGGACAAAACAACAGTTTGGACTCACCCTACCCTTGTCGTGTCTTGACTTGTCTTCCAAGCTGTGGCCGTGATCGTCGACAGCCGCCGTGATGGATCAGAGGGTGGTACACAATTCTAAAATAATAAGTAGAGATTTAGTATATCATAATAAAGATCACTTATTGATTCTTTCCCTCCGTAGTCGCCCAAAATCCCACTACTCTGAAACCAGTTGTCACAGGATGACCTTAGTGGTTGGGCTAACTCAGGAAAGAATCAATGACGGTGAATGCATTTACATAAGTTTAATGCAACCTTTAAAATATGTTTAATATATATACAATTATCTAAAAAAACAAGCGAATACACAAATGAACTATGAAAAGAATGTTCTCCTGAACGTTTAAGACGTCCTTAGTATTGTTATAAATACTGAATGTCTAAGACACTAAAGTGTTGTTAACGCTATAACAATGTTGATCTAGCGCGATAACTGTGATGCGCGAGAGCTCATGAAGATGATGATGCGCGAATTCAATGGATGATTGTCATCAAATGCCTTCTGTAAGGGTTGATGACGCGATGCAATGACAGTTAATCTCCACTGAGATTGTGAATGATATTCCTCCAGTGAGGACTGGTAACGGGCCCACCTTGTGTCCCGGGGGTTATCGTTAGTAAAACCTGGCTGCGCAGGTACGGGGACCGTCTCCACCGCTTGTAACGTTATTCGTGGAAGCTTAGCTCCACTCCTGGATATCCAAACCTAGATGGCTTACTCCAACCCTGGATGGCTTATATCCTGGATGGCTTATTTCCAACCCTGGATGGCTTATTTCCAACCCTGGATGGCTTAGGCTGTAATTATACATACGTTTTAGCTGTCGGTTTACAAACATAACAATCTTGCATAATTATCATTACCCAAACAAATCATTATTCAATCAATATATGTAAGCTGTACTAATGATGAGTAGCAATGTATACATATTCTACAACGCCATGTATACGCTATGTACGTCGCTGTTAATCAATGCCCCTAATACATGTAATATAAACATGATCAAATAACTCATATATTACACTCACTGAGTTATGCATGCACGCATTTATTCTTGTCACTCATCTCATTGTTAACTAATGTTAACAATCGTGTATTACAATCACCGAGTTATACGCCAACGTTAACTAATGCACTTATTATCCACTGTTATCAAATTAATATTGTTTTACAATTAATGATCAATTACAATAATTACATCTAATAAAGTAACTTCAAAATCATATGCTAGTCTAAAGTTATGTTTGAGAAACATCAATGATAACCGGATGTCGTAACCGCCAAACAAGATGGCGCCGCCCACTGAATACAAATATACGATAAAAGTTTAATAAAACTACTAACCACATGTTGCCTGTGAAATTTGCCGTCCAATCTCTGTTCCAACAAAGTACTTTCGACGATCCCGGCGAAAGCTAGAAGACAATGGGTTTTATAGCAAACATTACGCCCAAATCATTATTTGCCCCGTTCAGTCCGTGACAAACGTGGCTAAATCTACAGTATTGAATCTACACGCGAGGCCCTTATACAATTTTGCCGTTTAAGGAAAATATACCTATACGTTTACATGCATTAGCACAAAACTAAACTTATGACACGGCCTCTCTGGCGGCCACTTAAAATGTGCACGCTTTTACGTGTTACATGAATAGATCATGAATATTGTGAAATTGTTTCACCTCGAACAATAGATTTTGGGTGTAACCGATACAAGAGCTATATACGACCAGTACGCTCTACCCGTGACATTTTGTGACACACGTATATATTATGTTCTTACACATATATATTCCGTTTTTACACATATATATTCCTTTCTTACACGTATATATTCCATTCTTACACGTATATATTCCGTTCTTACAAATATATATTCCGATCTTACACGTATATATTCCGTTCTTACACATATATATTCCGTTCTTACACATATATATTCCGTTCTTACACATATATATTCCGTTCTTATACATATATATTCAGTTCTTACACATATATATTCACTTCTTACCATATATATTCAGTTCTTACACATATATTCAGTTCTTACGCATATATATTCAGTTCTTACGCATATATATTCAGTTCTTACACATATATATTCAGTTCTTACACATATCTATTCAGTTCTTACACATATATATTCAGTTCTTCACATATATATTCATTTCTTACACATATATATTCCGATCTTACACGTATATATTCCGTTCTTAAACATATATTTTCCGTTCTTATACATATATATTCCGTTTTTACACATATATATTCCTTTCTTACACGTATATATTCCATTTTTACACGTATGTATTCCGTTCTTACACATATATATTCCGATCTTACACGTTTATATTCCGTTCTTACACATATATATTCCGTTCTTACACATTTATATTCCGTTCTTACACATTTATTTTCCGTTCTTACACATATATATTCAGTTCTTACACATATATATTCACTTCTTACCATATATATTCAGTTCTTACACATATATATTCAGTTCTTACGCATATATATTCAGTTCTTACGCATATATATTCAGTTCTTACACATATATATTCAGTTCTTACACATATATATTCAGTTCTGACACATATATATTCAGTTCTTACACATATATATTCACTTCTTACACATATATATTCAGTTCTTACACATATATATTCCGTTCTTATACATATATATTCCGTTCTTACACATATATATTCCGTTCTTACACGTACATATTCCGTTCTTACACATATATATTCCGTTCTTACACATATATTCCGTTCTTACGCATATATATTCCGATCTTACACGTATATATTCCGTTCTTACACATATATATTCAATTTTACACATATATATTCAGTTCTTACACATATATATTCAGTTCTTACGCATATATATTCCATTTCTACACATATATATTCCGTTCTTACGCATATATATTCAGTTCTTACACATATATATTCCGTTCTTACACATATATTCCGTTCTTACGCATATATATTCAGTTCTTACGCATATGTATTCCGTTCTTACGCATATATATTCAGTTCTTACTCATATATATTCAGTTCTTACGCATATATATTCAGTTCTTACGGATATATATTCAGTTCTTTCGCATATATATTCAGTTCTTACACATATATGTTCAGTTCTTACACATATATTCCGTTCTTACACATATATATTCCGTTCTTACACATAGATATTCCGTTCTTACACATATATATTCCGTTCTTACACATATATATTCCGTTCTTACACATATATATTCAGTTCTTACACATATATTCACTTCTTACCATATATATTCAGTTCTTACACATATATTCAGTTCTTACGCCTATATATTCAGTACTTACACATATATATTCAGTTCTTACACATATATATTCACTTCTTACACATATATATTCAGTTCTTACACATATATATTCCGTTCTTATACATATATATTCAGTTCTTAAACATATATATTCAGTTCTTACACATATATATTCCGTTCTTACACATATATATTCCGTTCTTACACATATATATTCCGTTCTAACGCATAAATATTCCGTTCTTACAAATATATATTCCGTTCTTACACGTATATATTCCGTTCTTACACGTATATATTATGTTCTTACACATATATATTCCGTTTTTACACATACATATTCCTTTCTTACACGTATATATTCCATTCTTACACGTATGTATTCCGTTCTTACACATATATATTCCGATCTTACACGTATATATTCCGTTCTTACACATATATATTCCGTTCTTACACATATATATTCCGTTCTTACACATATATATTCCGTTCTTACACATATATATTCAGTTCTTACACATATATATTCACTTCTTACCATATATATTCAGTTCTTACACATATATTCAGTTCTTACGCATATATATTCAGTTCTTACGCATATATATTCAGTTCTTACACATATATATTCAGTTCTTACACATATATATTCACTTCTTACACATATATATTCAGTTCTTACACATATATATTCCGTTCTTATACATATATATTCCGTTCTTACACATATATATTCCGTTCTTACACGTACATATTCCGTTCTTACACATATATATTCCGTTCTTACACATATATTCCGTTCTTACGCATATATATTCCGATCTTACACGTATACATTCCGTTCTTACACATATATATTCAATTTTACACATATATATTCAGTTCTTACACATATATATTCAGTTCTTACGCATATATATTCCATTTCTACACATATATATTCCGTTCTTACGCATATATATTCAGTTCTTACACATATATATTCCGTTCTTACATATATATTCCGTTCTTACGCATATATATTCAGTTCTTACGCATATATATTCCGTTCTTACGCATATATATTCAGTTCTTACGCATATATATTCAGTTCTTACGCATATATATTCAGTTCTTACGGATATATATTCAGTTCTTTCGCATATATATTCAGTTCTTACACATATATGTTCATTTCTTACACATATATTCCGTTCTTACACATATATTCCGTTCTTACACATATATATTCAGTTCTTACACATATATATTCCGTTCTTACACATATATTCCGTTCTTACGCATATATATTCAGTTCTTACGCATATATATTCAGTTCTTACGGATATATATTCAGTTCTTTCGCATATATATTCAGTTCTTACACATATATGTTCAGTTCTTACACAAATATATTCCGTTCTTACACGTACATATTCCGTTCTTACAGATATATATTCCATTCTTACACATATATATTCAGTTCTTACACATATATATTCCCTTCTTACACATTTATAATCAGTTCTTACGCATATATATTTAGTTCTTACGCATATATATTCAGTTCTTACGGATATATATTCAGTTCTTACGCATATATATTCAGTTCTTACACATATATATTCAGTTCTTACACATACATATTCAGTTCTTACACATATATATTTCGTTCTTAAACATATATATTCCGTTCTTACACATATATATTCCGTTTTTACACATATATATTCGGTTTTTACACATATATATTCCGTTCTTACACAAATATATTTCGTTCTTACGGTTATATATTCAGTTCTTACACATATATATTCAGTTCTTACACATATATATTCAGTTTTTACACATATATATTCCGTTCTTACACATATATATTCCGTTCTTACACATATATATTCCGTTCTTAAACATATATATTCCGTTCTTACACATATATATTCCGTGCTTACACATATATATTCAGTTCTTACACATATATATTCACTTCTTACACATATATATTCAGTTCTTACACATATATATTCCGTTCTTACACGTATATATTCCATTCTTACACATATATTCCGTTCTTACGCATATATATTCCGTTCTTTTACATATATATTCAGTTCTTACGCATATGTATTCAGTTTTACGCATATATATTCAGTTCTTACACATATATATTCAGTTCTTACACATATATATTCCGTTGTTACGCATATATATTCAGTTCTTACGCATATATGTTCAGTTCTTACGCATATATATTCAGTTTTACGCATATATATTCAGTTCTTACACATATATATTCCGTTCTTACACATATATATTCCGTTCTTACACATATATATTCCGTTCTTACACATATATATTCCGTTCTAACGCATAAATATTCCGTTCTTACAAATATATATTCCGTTCTTACACGTATATATTCCGTTCTTACACGTATATATTATGTTCTTACACATACATATTCCGTTTTTACACATATATATTCAGTTCTTACACATATATATTCAGTTCTTACGCATATATATTCCATTTCTACACATATATATTCCGTTCTTACTCATATATATTCAGTTCTTACACATATATATTCCGTTCTTACACATATATTCCGTTCTTACGCATATATATTCAGTTCTTACGCATATATATTCCGTTCTTACGCATATATATTCAGTTCTTACGCATATTTATTCAGTTCTTACGCATATATATTCAGTTCTTACGGATATATATTCAGTTCTTTCGCATATATATTCAGTTCTTACACATATATGTTCAGTTCTTACACATATATTCCGTTCTTACACATATATATTCCGTTCTTACACATAGATATTCCGTTCTTACACATATATATTCCGTTCTTACACATATATATTCCGTTCTTACACATATATATTCAGTTCTTACACATATATATTCACTTCTTACCATATATATTCAGTTCTTACACATATATTCAGTTCTTACGCATATATATTCAGTTCTTACGCATATATATTCAGTTCTTACACATATATATTCAGTTCTTACACATATATATTCAGTTCTTACGGATATATATTCAGTTCTTACACATATATATTCCGTTTTTATACATATATATTCAGTTCTTACACATATATATTTCGTTCTTAAACATATATATTCCGTTCTTACACATATATATTCCGTTTTTACACATATATATTCCGTTCTTACACATATATATTCCGTTCTTACACATATATATTCCGTTCTTACGGATATATATTCTGTTCTTACACATATATATTCAGTTATTACACATATATATTCAGTTTTTAAACATATATATTCCGTTATTACACATATATATTCCGTTCTTACACATATATATTCAGTTCTAACACATATATATTCAGTTCTTACACATATATATTCACTTCTTACACATATATATTCCGTTCTTACACATATATATTCCGTTCTTACACATATATATTCCGTTCTTACACATATATATTCCGTTCTTACAGGTACATATTCCGTTATTACACATATATATTCCGTTCTTACGCATATATATTCCGTGCTTACGCATATATATTCAGTTCTTACGCATATATATTCAGTTCTTACACATATATATTCAGTTCTTACAGATATATATTCAGTTCTTACGCATATATATTCCGTGCTTACGCATATATATTCAGTTCTTACGCATATATAATCAGTTCTTACACATATATATTCCGTTCTTACACATATATACACATATATATTCCGTTCTTACACATATATATTCCGTT